>NW_027019322.1:84278-109115 GCF_013076305.1 Rhopilema esculentum
ACGGAGATACCATGATCCACCAATTATATGATATATGCAGAAATAGTTTCATGCTCAGCTACAAAATTGCTTTTAAAAATAGTACGAGCTACGAGTTAAATCTGGCTATCGTTTTTGTTTTTCGGTAAGCGATACGTTCTGCACTTGATAGGTTGTTACTGAAGGTTCACGTTTTAAAGGTCAGTGATTTTCAAGATAAGATGAAGAAATAATAAGGCTTATACCCTAAGAATCTGCACCACTAGTTTGCAGATCTAACCAGAATCTGTTTTAACTGAACTCGAAACAAAATTGTTCCGTGGAGAGATACTTAGATCGGTTGTGAGGTGAACTAAGGAATAGATATATAACACGAGGAGCGTTTTATCGAAGTTGACGTGTGGAGGAGAAGCGGAGCTGTATCAACAAAAACTTTGTCTGCGACTTTATGGAGGGTGAAGCTGCTAAAAAAGGTCAATGATGATTCAAAGACAAAGGAAAAGCCAATTGTTTTGCCATAGGTGGATGTATGTTGTTTTTTATTGAAGCTTTATGCACACTATGAAATTTGTGCGAAAATTTCGACCAGATAGATGACTGGATACGTAAAAGCAGTTCGTAGATTATCTTCAAATTCATGGCTGATGCTAAAGAAAACTACTATCCAAAATTTAATCAGAAACTTCCGACCCTTATACCGTACAAAATCATTATATATGTCGCTAAATAGGCCAGCTGGTAACACAAAACGCTCCAAAATTTTTGGCTACTTGAACTTTTCGTTTATAACTTTGAAAGAAAGCGAATGTGTTAAATGACTATATCGTAGCACAGAATTGCTCAATAGAAACAACGAGTAGGCTGCCCAGTTTTGTTCCAATTGCTGTGTCACTCTACAGTTTCCACTAGGAATAGGGAATGGTACTAAACCACATTTGAGCACTTAATTCCTGCAAAGTCAATGGGTATGATAAGGTTTCTGTTGTTATGGTTAAGTTATGTGATGATGCAATCGTCAAACCTTTTATATATGATATTTGGCAGTACATAGAGACTAGAACTTACCCTCTCTATGGAAGAATGCAAACGTTTGTTCAAATTCATAATATGGGGACGGAAAAGTAAGCAAAGAAGCAACTTGCTTATGCATTCTATGATTATTTGTGATATATCATCCAATACTAAATTACAATATCATATCACTAGTTAAATTTCTTACAAAACTACGTTACACAAAGACGATATCGCAAGAAGCACAAGCTTGTGTGCATTGGATGATTTACCAAGTGAAGCAACACGTGCACTATTCCTGGATCCATCGAAGCATTCGCTAGATTATGGCATTAAGTGACTCCTTCGCAAGCTAAAATGTAAGTGAATGTCAATTGCGATGGTAATATGGAGTCAATAGCGATGTAGAAGACGTTCAAAAAGTTGCTGTAGTATCTTTTTATGAAAATGGCTTTGAAAAAAGCAAACATTTTACAGTATACTTAAAGCTTTTCGTCGACACTCCTCAGAGCATAAAACGTCAGAATAGGTTCCGAAAAAACACGATGGACAATATTTTACATTCTTCTTATCTTTTATGGTGTTCAGATTATTGCTTTTTTATCGCGCATTGTAATACCAGTGTCTTGGTGTATTTTGGCATGATATTTGTTTATGTTTGGTTGCTTTTATGTACACGTTTGGATTTAGGAGACCAACCTTAATTACACACCTGTATTTGTATCTACAAGTAACATATGAATTGTCAAGATCTTCTTAGAATCACTCTGGCAGGCTACAGATGAAACTTCACAGCCATTCTCAATTTAACATTTCTCGCATTTTGCAAAAACACACGCATTAACCAGCAATGGTATTGTAATTTTCAGGACTAGTTTTGGTTATTGACGGCCTTATCTTACCTTCCTGTTTGAATAAAATTTACAAATGAAGTGCAATAGTGACCTCCTTGATGTGGTTGGCAATTTTTATTTTTCAGCATCTCATTTTTCTAATCTCTTACAACTTCACAACCGTTTGATTCCTTGTACCTTCACACGGAGAAAAATTGAATTCGGCCAACCTTCCCCTTAATGCAAACGAGGAAACGAGAGCAAACGTTCTAGGAACTATGATATTTGACTGATTCTGGCAGCAGTCTTATTGATAACGTATAAACCATAAACAGATCATATATTCAACTTCAAAAGAAGTATGGTAATCTATTTATGGCATTCGATTCTTATTTCATCGAAGCCTCTCCTTGACAATGTCATCTTGAATTAAAATCAAAATTTAAACATTTTTAATTGATATTCAAACATTTTAATTGATGTTAAAACAAGCTATTCAATGACTCTAACTATTTCTTTGAGTTTTTAGAAAAGTGTGATAGAATTTATAGAAAAGCTTTTTGTGTTATGCTTTATGTTTTAATCTTTAAAAATCTAGTGCCTCGGGAAGTTTGGCGTTGAAAGCATCCATCCACTGAAAGGAACCGATTCATTGAAATTTCATGTGCTCTTTGATTTTTGGTGCTTCTGCTATATTGATCAATTAGTCACATTATTTTTTACAGCTGTAATGTGCAAAATATCGTAATACAATTAATTGAAAGGGAGACAATTCGTTTTCAAAGAATGCCTACCTGATTTTATCTTTTTTTCGAAAAGGAACAGACGCTAAAGTTTAAAATAGTAATAAGGAGCCTCTTGTTCTAAAATACGGTAACAGTGTTATGTTTGCATTACATATAAATAAAAACTTAAGACTGTTGCTTCCTTTAGATGGAGATACATACCATTTTCTGCTGCGGTTAATAGATGCTGTCTTCTTGAAATACCTCTCTTAATGCTAACGAAGAAGATTGTCATGAACCAACCTAAAGGAATTGGAGCGACTGACCGTGGCTGGCTTCACTGAAGCGATATTTATAGAGAATCTTAAAACTTTCACGTGATCAGTCAACTTAGCATGTGGGAAATGAACACGTTAGCAGCCGCTTGTTTCACAATCGCAACTTTACATACCAAAAGGGCTCGGCTGCATTATGAATTATTGAATAGATCAAGGTCATTTATTTGGGATTATGATTGGACCTTGCAAAAGCAAGTTGTGCTACACTAGAATTTTTTGTTCAGAAATGAAAAACATTTTATTTACACTATAAGCTGTACACTGAGTTGCCCCAAGATCGCATCTTTTAATTATAGCTGTAATGGACTACCTGCCTTTACACTTATTACTCAGACTCTTGTCCTCCGATTTTTTGAAATTTTTCGTTTGCTCTGTATCCAGTGGCGTATGAATGAATAAATAATGATACAAACTCATTTTTCGCGAGAATTTCTCATATCATCTTGACCTGGACTTAAAGTCGCTTGAGTATCATATGGGGTTGTACAGTGACGTCTAGACGAATAGCTATCAACGAATAAAAAGATGAATCGCTTGACATTGATTGAGATTCAATATGCATACGAGCAGAAAAGTTTTGCAAGTTATATTCAACATGAAACGCCAAAATCTCATAAACTGCAAGGCGTGAAAGAAGCCGACCACGACGTAAAATATTTTATAGAATACAGTATGCATAACATTGTTCTTGATTCATTAGTGATTGATTCATTAGTGATTGATTCATTAGTGATTGATTCATTAGTGATTGATTCATTAGTGATTGATTCATTAGTGATTGATTCATTAGTGATTGATTCATTAGTGATTGATTCATTAGTGATTGATTCATTAGTGATTGATTCATTAGTGATTGATTCATTAGTGATTGATTCATTAGTGATTGATTCATTGACTGCCCAAAGGCCTACTTTAAAAGATTAATTTTTTTTCTACAGCAACTTTAACAACTTATCCAGTGGCGATTAAATTCTGATTAACTTTTTCTTCTGCTTAAATTAAGGTTACTGTAAACATTTTAGACACGATAATTGGTTTTCTCTCCCTAAAACTGTTAACGGAATCGAATTTAACTATACATCATTCGATGTGATGATTCCAACTGTATCAAAATAATTTGCAAATGTTGTAAAATTATACTTTCAGTAAAATTAGGGAAATTTATTGCTCAAATGTGTGTACCACCTTCGAAAGCTATTTTCTATTCTTCCGTTTGAGGTAAAAAATCTGACTTACCGTATTCTTTCGATAGAGTGCCCGGGGCTCTCATTTAAAAGTCCGCCTTTGGAGGTAGGCGTTCTTTCGAGGGGGGCGCTCATTTACAAATCTGCCTTTTTTGGGGTGCTCACTTCATTTCGTAGACTTACAGACCCAATCTTTCCCTATAAAAGGAAGGAACTTCCTAGCCATTCAGATTTCTTTATAGAAAATATGCCTGTAGCCAGACCTCCAACACATGATATAACGTGCTTTATTTGAGTAGTTTCGTTTGTATTGTTTCCATTCTCTTCGTTATCGTCGGCAAATCGTTATTATAGGGGGGCGCTCATTCGAGTGGGGGCGCTAATTTGAAAATATTCATTTAGGATAGGCGCTCTTTCGAGGGGGGAGGGCGCTATTTCGAAGAAATACGGTATTTCAGCAGAAATCACAGAACCTAAGCTACCAAAGTGCGTCTCAGATTTTTCAATTTTTTCCTTCTTGAAACTATACCCTGTCAAAAATTGCTAAATAAATTGTCTACCCCTCATAGCTGTATTTGGCTATAAAAGAAGGACCAGAGCAAATGCAAGAACTTTGAGACACATTTTTCTTACACGACATCAGTCCTGGTCGTGGGAAGATTTTTGAGCCATTCGATTGGTTCCTTGGGTACAAAATAGCTTTTTGCACCTGTATGTAGAGGAATTGAGAGTCCGGAGAAAACGTGATTTGCTGATGGCACTTGAAAGGTAAACTTATAAACCACAGTGTAATCTGACACTGGCATACATGGGATACATGGACGTGCCATGCGATTGTAACTAGTTATTGTAAATGAGACATGCAACCACAACCGCCAAGCAACGATAGGCAGCTTAACAGGTCAATAGATTTTCAGACCTGAACTAAAAACGTTGATGATGGAATTTCTTTCATTTTCAAAATTTCTGTTAGTCTCAAACATGGTATCATTGTTTGCCCTGGAACGATCGGCTAGTAAAATGAGATGAAATCGAAAAATGGATGGTTTTATACAGAAAGTGTTTAACGTAACTTTAACCAGGCCGTTGTTGCCAATACGCTTCAATGAATAGAAGAAGTAGAGAAATGCTTGACATCTTGAAATACTTTTGAAAGGGATTGTAAATACTGTTGCACCGTTTGGAATACTGTAGTCAGAGATGCTGCTCGCTTATCTATGCCAACTTCGGTGTACATAACTTCAGCATCGTGTTTAACATGTATTATGTATCTTTCATCATTCTCTCTAGGCTCAAACTGATAGAATTTGCCTTTTATCTAATATAATGCTCTATAAAATACCACAAAACTTTCTTTATAAAGTCATTGAAAAGAAAAGGAATCGATTGCACAATGCATTGATTTTTATCTCAACTGCTGTCATGCCTCTACCAGTGTGCAGTTTTTTGCTATAACTGCACATCTGGACAAGTGGACCTGTAATTCTGGAGGAATAACTCTATGAAGTGGAACACTTTCTGACAAAATGTGAGTTTTTTGACATATTGAATATGACATCTTCTATGAAAGGTAAAGTTGCGACCACGAAGCAGCTATTCTGGCAGCAGATGTCACAAATCGCCAATCAAAGTCGTTACAGCGAAAGATCGGATTTTAAAGTGGTGATCTCCAAGCGTTTCCTATTGTGAAAAAAAGATGTTTGATTATCATTCACTAAAATTGTGTTGTTTGCTTTTTCTTTGGTAAATTATCAACACAGTGTAGTAGTGCAAGCTCTAATGGAAGTGAAATGGAAAATACTTTTAGCACTTGCTTTCTAGCTCAGGCCATTCCCTTTGATTAGAGTTTCTCGGGTATCCTTGTCTCTCTCCCAATAAACAGCAAGCAAGTATAGTGGCGACAGTGTTACCAGCATCCCTTAAGATGACACAAAAATTATAAAAAAAAATTGTAGAGCTTTTCATCTGACACATTGAAGAGTATTGTGTCTCCTTTCTGTTGATTGCTCATTTTTAAAAGCTCCTATGTATACATTTTTCCTCCATTTTATTGCCTTCCATGTTCTGCTCGTTGGTCCTTTAGCTTTCCATTATTCGTTTTTAGAGGATTTTTACGGTGGATAACAGGAAGAAGTTGAATGTATCAAAAGAAGATTTGCTGAGTTTCTGAATTCAACTCAAACATCTATGAATAAAATTTCCCTAAAGAGGTTTAATCAGTTAATTTTTTGGAACGGTGTTCTCATTGAAAAGTGGTTTGGCAAGCTTTTAAGGGGGTATAGTTCCGAAAAGAATTTGATCGAAAGGCCCCATGGAAACGAGCAGTTGAGGAAATGCATATACTGACCTTGATCCATCTGGCTCTCAGGAAATGCAGTTTTGATGGTCAATGATGTGGTAACAAGACAATGATTTACATTATAGAAACCAAACACACCTCAGTTGAATTTGGAAAAGTAAAATCTACATTGCATAAAATTCTAGAGCTACGAAGAATAATGATTACCTGTCCTATGCAAAGTCTCCGTTGCCGTACAGAAACAGCTGCAAAAGTATTAAGAGAACTGTACAAGGACGCCTGCATTACGGGGGCCGTCACATACGTTGTATGAATTGGCAGCAACAGTTCGGGCATTTTTGCTAATTTTCAAATAAGAGGCCATCATACCTAAGGGTCTGTTTACATGAAGTAGGCTAGCCCACTTGAGTGCTATGAAATCAGGGCAGGATCACCAGCTGTCAAACAAATTTC
This sequence comes from Rhopilema esculentum, assembly GCF_013076305.1. The sequence continues at coordinate 91,101 of NW_027019322.1, forward strand.
AGGCGGACTTGAGATTTCGCTTCGTTCTCCAACTTTTGGTAAAGCAATTCTTTGTCAATAACCTGATGCTTTATTGCGCACAATTGAAATAGCCTCCTTTGACCCTAGTAACGGTATCATTTTACTGCCTTGACTTTGCAGATCCGTATCCACCCGTTTACACGGCGCCGATGAAGGACAGATCTAAATGGATTTGATTTCTAATCGTACCTAAAAGGGTACGGATCTCTCCCAGAAAAGATATGGAACAGATCTCTACGGATCCGTTCCCGTGTAAACGGGACCTAAATTCAGTATACTTTTGGGAGCAGGAGTTAGACAGGAAATATAAATTACATAGATGAAGGAAAACAAGCTGTGTACTCTACAAATAGGCAAGTAAATTTTGCAAGCGTCATATTGGAATGTTTCTAATAAATGACTTAAATCATTGCGCATAGTTTGAGAGTTGCAACTAGCGCAACTGCTGGAAGTCTTTGAAGTTTTGGAAGTTTTGTTGGGAGCAATATCAATTAAAATTCATTTCCTGGAAAATTAGTGTGAATATTCTTTAAAAGTTAAAAGGTTGTTATTATGCAAACCTTGATAGTGATTCACACAAGTCTCAATTATTAAAAATTAAATACTGTAAAAATCACTAACATTTACCAATCGACGAAAAAATTGACATCATTGAAAAAGGTTGATTCGTTCTGATTCGTTCCTGGACGATCTACACATTTGCAGAGACGACGAACCCAATTGCAAATAGAGGCAATGCAAATTACCTTCTTTAGTATGATATAATCAAGAGCCCTCTTCTTCCACGATTGATGCAATTTTAATAGTTCCTTGAATTAGTATTTGCAAGAGAGAAAGGTAAAATTTCAGTTTCATTCGACTGCCTCTATACAAATATGCTAATTTAACTATATCAAGAATTACAGACAGAACTACAGACAAAAACAAAGGAAAGGACATTATGTGATGATTTATAGGACAAATTGATTAAAGGAGAAGTCCTCTAAATAGTTGGACCAGTCGAGAAAGAGCCCCTCTGCCTTACATGCAAAGAAACTAGATGGCCTCTAAAAACAAAAACTAAAAAATAAAGTGAAGAGGTGCCTGAGCCAACTGCGTATCATTCCGTACCACTCCGCTTCTTTCTGTTTCGTCCCGTTTCGTTCACACAATGTTATCTCGCAATATGAAGCTGCCTTGTTATAGACTTTGCAGGGAATGCGCTGAATTTGATGAAAAGTATGGCGCAGTGATTTTGCACTACATATCACAAGTTTTGTGACCAGAATGGATCTTCAAGCTTTGCTTGATCAAGGTGCTATTTTTAAGCTCAAAGAAATCTTATCAAAATTTTGTACATTTCTCAAAATGTTGTACCTGACCCTTGAAAGTGGTATCATCAGCGTGCTCGTTCAGCTATCTCAAGCTGGTCAAGAACTTTATGACTATCACACTAACTCATCACAGGCTCAAAGATCTCGCAGTGCTGAGCATCGAAAGTGATATTGCAGGAACCATTGACTTAGAGAGCATTATACAGGAAATTGGAAAAATAAAGGACCTTCGGTATTGCTCGAACTTCTAACTGCCATTAACTATCCAGCTAACGTTTAACATGTATCGAGTTCATATTGATAGTGAGGTGGATAAAAGTATTCTTCATTTCCTTTTTATTTAAGCAATTATGCATTATAATAAGACAGGAGGACGTTTTCCAAGCAGTTTCTCGTTTGTCATTAATGCTCAGCTATTCATGTAAAATCAATGCCTGTAAGTTTGTAAGTTTTCTTAAAGTTCTCCCGGGCCCCAGTCAGCTTTCCATTGACTTCATGGAGCAATTGCCTCACACTGAAGACAAAAATGTACATGTGTACTTATGTATGCTCATGTGTACTCATGTGTGCTCGTTTCTTATATCTTATAAAATGACAGATGTTTAATGCTCAGCATTATCGCCTTATGCTTGCTCGCATTATTGCACGCTTGCATTAAGAATTTATTTTCGGCGTGACAGAGTACATTCAAAAATGCGTATTTATTTTCCTTAATTCTAAATCTGCCACTGTTCATCACAGCAATAGGTATAGGTAAGTCTCTTACGGCGTTTGATAAATATATATTTTCTTCTAAATATCGTGCTTTGAGAGAAAACCTTCAAAAATGGACCTATTTCTTTGATAAAATCTGAAATTTTTGCAGATGGCTATAAGTGATTGCTTTTTAATCTCCATTTTAATTAAGACGCCGCATAGTTTAGAGCGCGGGCTAACTCCTCAGGCTTGTTTTGATCCTCCTTTGCGTTAAAAAACGATTTCATAACATAAACTGTCTCCAAACGGCATTTGGATGAATACTGAATTTCACTGAAAGCATAGTTCAAGTGGTGAACATAAACCCATGATACAATTAAGTTTCTGTTCAAGCTTTATTCTGGTAGCCTGACAGCTGGCTTGTTTCCCAAACTTTGAATCTACTCATTGCATTAATTTCTCTAATCTCATAAAGGAATTAGGTGATTGCGAAACGTTTTTTTGCCTGGATAACTACATTATGCAACATTATGATAGATTTTGATGCAATTGCCAACCTGTTTGACTGAATATTTCATATTTTAGGCTGTAAAAAGTGTGCAATTTATAAATGCCCAAAAATTCTTGCATATATGTAAGAAAAAATGTCTTATAAATACCTCTTTATATTCTAAGATCCTTCCCTAACATAAAAAAATTAATAACAACTTTACAGTTTTTCCTTGTGAATGGAGCAAAATCATCTAGAATACAAGAGAAAGAGGTTTGATGCTCATTGTCTTGAAGGCGTTAGATGCCCAAGCTGCACTTTCAAACACCCTTTATGGATAAAACAACTCGGTAAAGCTACCATTCATCGCTCGTCATCATGTAACAAATATAATAAGACCCAAACTGAAGAAACTTATCTGTTATATAAGAAGCAAGGAAACAGATGCGTTTAATCTGCTTCGTGAAGCAAACGCTAGGAAAACTATGGGTCCTCGAAAACTAAGGACGTAGCGGACAATCGCAAATTCTGAACTGTGACCTTCAGCCGACCAACTACAAGTGATTGGTTGGCACTGTTCGCTGGGCCCACCGGGCCCGGGCCCGAGCGCCTACAAGAGCCCAAAGAATTTTCAGTTTTGTATGGTGTCATAGGGTTTTTCTTACGAGAGTTTCTTACTAACGTATTAAAATTTTCCCAAATAACACAGTTTTTACAAAATGGGACAGGTATAATAACCAAAATAACTACGGACAGTTATCAGAATGATTCATGAGATGAGCGATCCTGGTCAGTTCATATTCCTGGAGTTAATGTAATATTCTTTACTTGGAAATTTTCAGAGAAAGCTGTTTGTAAATGTATGCGGTAGATTATAACAAAGAAGAGCCCAACTCGGACTTCAATGCTCCATTTTGTATTTTCACACCTAGAACATAACATAACGCAACGGGCACATGCCCAACATAACGTAAATACGAGGCAAATAACGTCACGCCTTTCTCCAACAAAAGAAAAAACAGAACAGTAACATAATAAATTAATTGTCTTTAAAGTTTGAGATTCAGAAGTTTGGTCCAACGAGGTAGTTAGGTCGAATTACCTTTCTGCCACTCCTTGTCGTTACTGGCTGGTAACAGTTCAATTGTCTTTGATCGAATCTAATCCCAGCAGGTCTGGCGGCGGCTGTCTCCTCTTCAGTTGGTACAGTTGACTAGAGCTTCTATTGGCCCCACATGCAACGTGATATAACTGACTTTATAACGAGAAACTGTCGCTGTTTGAAGCAAAAACCACCAAAGTTTAGGCAAAGAGAGCCCCTACAGCCTATTATCACATCAGCCCCATTGGAGATTGTCTCAGGTGATTACATGCACTTGGAAAAGAGTAGTGGTGGTTTTGAATACATCCTGGTAGTGGTGGACCATTTCACCCGATATGCCTAGGCCTATGCTACCAAGGACAAGTCTGGGAAAACTGCAGCACGGTATCTCTACAATGACTTCATCTTACGGTTTGGGTTCCCAGAAAAAATCCACCACGACCAGGGTGGGGAGTTTGAAAATGAATTATTCAACCACCTAGAAAGAGCAGCTGATATTACCCATACCCATTCAAGAACCACTCCGTATCACCCGAAAGGAAACGGTAAGGCAGAAAGATTTAATAGGACACTGCTATCGATGTTAAAATCAATTCCAAAAACATATAAGACCCACTGGCGTGATCACCTCCCGAAAGTTGTACATGCATATAACAGCTGTAAACATGATGCTACTCGATATTCTCCATTTCTCCTGCTATTTGGCTGACCACCACATTTGCCTATCGACCTTGCATTCAAAATAAACAAGCATAGTTCACAGAAAGATTATCCATTTTATGTCAAACAATGGAGATCTGCAATGCAAGAGGCGCATGCTGAGAAAACTGCAAGTCAAAGTAAAAGACAGTATTATAAGAAAGCCAGAGGAGTTGCTCTATATCCAGGAGATCGAGTACTTGTGCGGAATCCGGAGAAAGATGAACCTGGCAAGGTTCGCTTCTACTGGGAGAACAAGGTTTATAAAGTTTTGAGTCGACTTCATAAAACAAGCCCGGTTTATACCATAGAGTTTACTGGCTTGGGATTTCACGAGGACTGAGGGTCTCTCTGGCCTGGTTGTTTTGGAATGTGTTACAGATTTCACATTTCGAGATGAAGTCGATAAGATCGTTGTTCATGCCAGGCCAGTAAACTGCTTTTTTGGCTCTTCTGAGGCAGCTCTGTATTCCTCTGAGTGTTACATGCAGTTTCTTCCGGATCTTTGGCGGAGTGTTTCTGGTACAACTGCACTCTGACTCTTAAATATTACGTCATCCTGTGTCGCTAGCTCGTCTCTAATTGAGAAGTATGGGTGTATACTTTCTGACCACACATTCAAAATTATTTCCTTCAGTGATTGCAAAGTGCTGTTATATTTGGTTTCTCGAGGGATTTCTTTCAGCTGTGGCTCAGAGATGGGGAGATGATTTGACATGTGGATAGTTTCGACTTCTTCTTCAGTTTCAAGTATGCACGAGAGAGTGTATCTGCTAGAGCAATTTCTTTGCCAGGTTTATAGTAGATTTTTACATCGTATGATTGCAATCTTGGAGCAGAGGCAAGTAGTTTGCTGACAATTGAGCCAAGTGGTTTGTGTCCAAAGTGTAATCTCTCTGCCATAGACATAGGTATGGTGATGTTCTACTCCAAATACTTGTGCAAGCAGCTCCTTCTCTATTTGGCTGTAATTTTGCTCTGCAGGGATGAGGGCTCTGCTTGAATATGACCCTGGATGTCCCTCTTGCATGAGCACAAAACCAAACCCCATTGATGATGTACCCGCCTGGCCTTCTTTTGCTGCCCTATGGTCAAAATACTTTAGAACTGGTGCCTCGCAAATTGCTTTTTGTATGTCAGCAAAGGACTTGTCATGATCTTTCCCCATACCAATGGTGCATCTTTGTGGGTCAAATTTCTCAGAGATTCGCATACTCGTGCATACATATAGGAATTTTTTGGAAAAATGTCCCACCAGTCAGTACCTTAAAAAATACCCTACGCAGAATCACTTTGGGCACCAATTTTATTTATGAAACAAATTTGACCATATATAAGTGCTTTTTAGAGTTTATAAATGTGATTTACGGAGTGAATATAAAAATGCGTCTTAAATATGTAATGAAGACCGTGTGCATGAAACATTTGACCATTGTCCATTATGGCAGTGCATAGATTTGGTGGTCACTTTAAATTGGCTTTACTACTTTTTATGATGTGGGTGGTCTGATTTGAAACTATCACGCTTGAAACTGTAGTTCCTTTAAGCAGACCTGCTTCACTCTACGACAGTCAAGTAAACATCTTCTCAGAAACAATCTAATAGCAGAATCCCATTCTTTAGCTTTTACAGTTTCAAGTCATTGTAAGTGGATTGCTGGGAATTGCAGCTATGAGGTCAATGAAAGCAAAAGTATAGACAATTGTTTCTATCCCTTCTAAAAAACATTGAACCCATAGATAATCTACGTTTTTTATCCATTGAAACATCAGCGATACCTATAGAAGGACCAGTATAAAAAGTGGCACCAGAAATCGGGGTGAACCATAGCAAAGTTTTTAACCTGAAAATGACTTAGTGAAAGTGGCAAGCAGATTCTTCCGTTATGCAGAAAATCGAAGAAATTGAAGACACAAATGATGTTTGTGGAAGAAGAGGAAATATGGAGGAGAACCAGAGAAGAGATTTGAAATATTTTCCGCTGCAGACACGAAGAAGCTGAGACACGAATGTTTTGAAGATTGCCTTGAAGAATGTCTTCAAGCTTGTATTGAAGATACCAATGTTTTAGTTTTATCCAAAGATGCCAATGTTTTGATTTCTAATAGCTCGAAAACGAAACGTCGTATTAAGATTCCGAAAACAGTTTTTTCATTACTCTTGAAGATACTCGCTTTAATGGAATAAAAATGTTCAATTTATTGTCCTTTAATTGTAAAGAGAATGAAAACTTGATGAAGACAAGAAAAAGGCTCTATATATCAATAGAAACAAAGACATCTCAAGCTCTGCCAACCAACTAGAATCAATCAACCAAGCAAGTAAGATACTTCTACTTCCATAGAATGACTTGAAGATTTATCATATCAATAGTCGTTCCATGGTAAAATTTATCATTGACGTTTTAAGAAATTTATGTATATGACGTCATCATAGAATTAGTAATTAATTAGCTATGTAAAGCAATTTAAGGCATACCTATCAAATGAAAGTATTCCTCCATCAGAAAGTGATAGAATGGCTTAAAATAAGACAATAAACAGTTGTTGAATAAGAGATTTGCAAGTAGTGGGAGATGACGTCATCGTTTTTAGATTGATAAATTCATCAATTAATCCGCCAGTATCAGCAAATGTAAATTTTCTACACACCAAATAAGAGCTCGTTCTTAGAGCTATGCGAATACACAGTTATTATTGTTGTAAGACACACTCTTTGCTTTATGACGTCCCGAATCACATGCAATCTGAAAACAATTAGCGGTGGCCCATCCCAGAATGTTGATCTTCGGTCATTTAAATGAAGGAAACTGAAGAGAAAACTGAGATTAGAAAAATTCGTTAGTTTTTGCATCTATTTCCCTGTCTATTCAGCTTGATATTATCTTGTTGGCATCGTTTGAAAAGTGCCAGCATGTTCGCGTCATGATTTTTGACAGCTTCTTTTCTTCCGGTAACGAGAGCATCGTCAGCGACTGCATACACTCCAGATAGGCCTTCAATGCACTGATCAAATTTATGTTGGAAATGCTTTAAAGCTGGTTTAATTCCAAACGGCATCGTGATAAGCGTGCTTGATTCTTCATCGAGCTCTATTTGAAGGTACCCTTCCTTCAGGTCGATTTTGCTGAATACCTTGACACCTTCTAGCTCTGGTAACGCATCCTCAATGAGCGGTAACTGATAATGACTTCTTTTCAATGCTTTGTTGAGGTGTTGTGGATCGATGAACTCCCTCAGTTTTCCTTTTGGCTTTTCTGCAATGACGAGATTTGATACCCAATCTGTTGGGCCTGTAACTTTCTGAACGACATGAAGATTTTCCAATTCAGCCTTGAGTTTGCTTTAAGTGCGATGGGTACTCTGCAAGACGGCATGACAACAGGGGTTCGTGACTCATCAACACCTAAGCTTAACTTGCCTGGCATGTGACCCAGGCCTTCAAAGACATCTCCAAAACGGTTCTCTATATCTGAAATACTGAGTGGAGCCTCTGTGATGGCCGATAAAACTGTTTCCATGACAACCGTTGGTTGTGCCTGTTGATGTGTGCTGCTTGAAGCAATACTGTTAGAGCTACATTATCTACGCTTTGCGTTATAAAAATTAGCACAACTGACAGTCAGCAGTCCCATCAGTTGGGTTCTTTGGGTTTGCTACCTTATGTTTACAAATACCATTTATCGGTTATAAGTACAGGCGCAAAGAATGATCAGCTTTTTCAACTTTTGTGCCTGGAGGAACGAAGTGTTCTGGAAGTACATTACAGGTAGCACCTGAGTCAAGTTGAAAGCAAATTTTCCTGCCTTTTGTAATCATGGAGGCAACAATTTTGTTCTTAGCAGGAGACTGGGACACAGAATTGATTTCCAATTTATTTTTGGGTGAAATTTCAACAAGGAGAATTTCATCATCACAAGAAGATTAAAGGCAATCTGTCTTTTTAAAGATTGGTTAATATGAACAATAGCCTATCCCGCCTTAAGGGAATTCGCTGTCCGCTTTGGCTGGCCTAGCTGCGGTAGTGGGCGACATATGAAACTGTGAGCAAAAGGCTATCAGAAATGGCAAAAAGACTTAATTACTGGAATTGAATGCTGATAATGGAAGCATTTCTTTTTCCCGTTGACATATCTGTCGGGAAAACCAAACAGGGAACCCAATTTTTCTAGCCACAGCTTCACTACAACGGGAACACGACCATTTGATTCAAAAGCTCTGGAATGAAAGTTGTCTCTGATCGGTTTAAATCGTTTAAATATCGATTAATCTCAACGGTGCGTGAATTTCACTCCCGTGAAAATAAAATTGAGCACAATAGGGGACAGACTGTCATTAACTTCATACTCTTTGGCCAGTAAATTTTTAATTTGAGGCTTTGTATGCTCCTACGCTGTTCTTTTTTGGCAAGACATGTCTTCTTGTATAAAACAGTATTTCGAAAGGCTTTTATCTCTTGTTGTGAGGCTTTGGCCCATTGCAAGGAACCAAAAAAAAACCCGTTTCATATTGATAAAGATATTTTACACATTGGGATGATGTATCTATTAACTTGCCTCTAGTCGTGGGACCATCCAAATTACTTTTAGAATTCAAGAAGGATTCTTTCGCGTAAGTATTTATGCATAGCCTTGTCAAAATCTGATCGTATCACACTATTTTAAAATAATACGCGCAGTCAACTTGAATGAAAATGGCATTTTATTAATGCTCAGTAAAACATCGTGTTTGCACAAGCTTGTTCTATTGACCGTTTCATATGATTGTGAGCGTCATTGTGCATTTGGGCTTTCCTTTATCTGTGAGTTAAGTTTTCTGTACATTATGCGGATCATCAATGTAATATCAACACAAGATATAACGTTTTCTCACGATCCCAGAACCTCGTTTCGGCGTTTAAACCGCCATGACATCAACAGAAGGTCAAAATCTTCCAAAACTTCGGTGTGGAGACTTGTCGTAGATTTGTTTGTCTTTCGTTTTGTCTCTTATGCTTGTCTACAATGTACAATCGTGACATTTTAAGCAAGGATTGATTTAAGGTGCAGTGATGACCAATTTATGCAGTGATGAATCAAAATTGTGCAGTGATGAATTTTTTTGCTTTTTAGTTGAATACAATCTATCATCGAGAATCAAATGAGATAATAGAATCAAGCGACGATTGAAACTCAACTTAAACCAACTTTAACAATGAATATAGTATACAGTTATTCCCAAACCCACTTTATAATGTCTTTAAATTTGAAAATCCGTATGCTAGTTATACGACGTGGCAAACCCAGCCAACTCAGCACGAGTCTGCGCATCCCTTTATGAAACGAAATTTAAGAAGATGCATCAGTACTTGCTGTTAGGTTTCATTGGCCATTTTCTACGCTATATTATAATAAAACAAATCATATCTTTATGTATCTATTACCAATGTTATTTCGCTGATTAATATTCCGAAAGTAGGCTGTCAAGGTGTAGTAACCATTGTCGAAAGTAATCATGTCTTCCATCGTATGATTGTCATTAACACCTTCCATTGTCTCCGTATCCACAGTAATGTAATCAACAACACTTTTGTAGCGTCCCCTCGTTTTATGTGTATACGCCCTGTACTTTAGTTAGTTAGTTTTTCTTTTCGCTAAGTATAGACGCACAAAAACACGGCATATTTATTTAATTGTGTCTATGACCTAAGGCAGCATAAACCAAAGATCACGATCATAAAGATAAAGATTGGTGAGATCGTACAATTACAATTATTTTATTAATAGTTTGAGCAATTTTTTTGCAGTACAGAATTTGAAAATGGCTTTGAAAAAAGCAAACATAAAGCATAAAACGTCAGAATAAGGTTCCGAAAGAACATGACCCAGAGATTGGGGAATAGGATAAAAAAGCATGTTCCTTCCAACATACTAAACAAAACTGCCCCTCAAAGAGAACAGCCTCCTCGTTCTTGTAGGTCTAGAAACACTGCTAAAACAAGTGATTCTGCCATCGGTCAACATCTTTTAGACAACCCGGATTGTGCAAAACTCTATAATGACGACATGTTTCGGATAATTGGCAGAGCCCGGTCGTCCTTCCATCTAGCAGTTTTGGAGTCAATCTACATAAAAACGAAAAAGCCGCCATTGTGTAAACAAAAGGAGGTCGTTTCCTCTCTTGGACTTCATTGGTAATTTTTCTTTAGGCTCGCGGCACTGATTGGTCAACTATACCGGTCTTGTGCTTGCGTTTTTCTGATTGGCCTATTTCGATCCACAACTGGGTATATATTTTCCATCGTGTTCTTTCGGAACCTTATTCTAACGTTTTATGCTCTGAGGAGTGTCAGACGAAAAAAGCTTTTGTATGTCGTAAAATGTTTGCTTTATTAATAGTTCATTATTCATGCACAGCCACAATAAGAGCTATTAAATTGGTAACCACGACATTGTTTTTGCTGTTTATTTCAATTTTATCGCCGTTTATTCTTGGATTATGCTTGTTCATAGTTGGTGTTATTTTGCCCATCCATGCCACGCCGTTTTCATTGCCATTTGTTGGGACCACTATTTCTAGCGGTGCCCCTATCTTAATATTTAATGATAGACGTAAGGTAAGATGAAGACTCAGAGAAAAATCACCATTTTGTGTAACTATTTTGTATCAAATCCATCAATATTCTATTTCACATTTCCGCTGATCACCATCATTACTTCAACTCTACTCCAACCAACTCACTAACTTATTTCGCGTTACAACATACATATTCACGTTGACTGAGACTTGTCGATTGATATTTTCCATACGTTTGTCCTTATTAGGTATTGAGAATCAAAACATGTTATTTACGACTGCTTTAAATCAAATATAAAATCAACATTATAATTAAAACTCTACATGCTGCCGTGTATCTCGGCACGTATTACACTACTGAATGTGATAACAATAACTGTGTGGGGCCTTAAGATACCAAGGAAGGTCTGGGCCCCAACACCATTTCAACACCGACCGCTTCTGCTATATTGCCTAGTGTCCAAGCTTTTGCCTTGAAACTTCCTCCATACTGGCCTAACGATCCAATTGTCTGATTTGCTTAAGTCAAGACAATTTCTGACTAGCAACATCACTTCACAGTCAACGAAACTTGCTTATGTGATATCTTCGCTCCAGCCAGACATTGCACAAGAAATATGGGACATTCTCATTTCACCTCCGACTACCAACCCTTACGATATTTTGAAATGTGAACTGATCAAGCGAACCTCGGCCTCAGAACAAAAATGTTTTGACCAACTGCTGGTTTTGGAAGAACTGGGAGACCGAAAACCTTCTCAGCTCCATGCGTCAGTTGCTTGGTGATAACAACCTGGATAACGGCATTTTAAAGCGCCTCTTCCTGCAAGGATTGCCGCGAAGCATCCAAATAATTTTGGCATCAACCCCTGACACCGTCCAACTCGACGAACTTGTTCTCCTCGCAGACAAAATTCTTGAAGTTGCTCCTCCACATCCTCTTATCTCCAGCATCTCGCCATGACCAGCTGACTCCTCCGTAGCAAAGGGAATCCACGACCTCCGCAACCAAGTCAACAGCCCTACAACCCAACTGGCTACACTTGTCAATCAAGGTCGATTCCAGTCTCGTTCTCGCCCATACTCTCGCTCACGTGGTCGCAGTCCTGCCCCTTCACAATCTTCATATTTTCATATATATTTATATTTGATTTGTTTACAATTCGATTTGTTTTTCTAGTGACCCTCCAATAAAAACTAACTACAATTTGCAATAATATTTAAAACATATTTATAATTACATGGTATCATACACTATAAAAGGAACTAGTCTACCCTGTATTGATTTTTTGTTACCACCCAGGGAGGATGCCGTCTTGGACTCAGCAGGAAGGCTATTCCATAGTTTAGCTCCCCGGAAAGAAAATAATTTTTGTCCATTTGCCGACTTTTCCTTTGGCAACCTTAAATCAGTCTCAGTGTTCACGAGGCTGCGGGAGGAGCATACTGAGTTTTTGGTAAAGCGGTTACACAAGTATTGAGGAGCCAAAGCATAAAGCAACTTGAAGACCATTGCTTTAGTCTCATTGCCAATGAGCTCTTCGATGGTCTTTCAGCCCAACTCTGCAGTAAGTGGTCTGCTTGCGGTATCAAAGCTGCTATTTGTTATGCCCCTAGCAGCACAATTTTGAAGTTTTGTTAGTGGTCGATGTCTGTAGATCCAGCACAACCCCAGACAGAACAACAGTATCGAAAGTGGGGCTCCACAATACCAGTGACAAAAGTTTTCAAACTTGCCATAGGCAGAAAAGATCTAGCATGTCTCGCTAGCCGAACGCCCTGGAGACCTTGGCGGAAACTGCCTTTTGAAAATTTTCTCTTTCCAATCTAATGAGCAATCGATTTGCACTCCAAGGAACTTTGTTTTATAAACTCCTTCGAGTTCATTGTCGCGTATCTTCAGTTCCAAGGCTTCATTTCGACTTTTAAGAGAGCTGCCTTTCTGCCTGGTTGATATGAGCATTGAATGAGTTTTTGCCACATTCAATGAAAGCTTATTGCCTCGCAACCAAGTCTCCGATTTCTTGAGATCGCTATTTATAGACTCATTCACCTGAGTTGAAACCGTGAGACTGATGACAAAGACTGATATCATCAGCATACATAGTCACAGAGGAATCTTGGATCGCCTGTGGAAGATCATTAGTATAGATGAAGAATAGAAGAGGGCCAAGGCATGAACCCTATGGGACTGCCACTTCTATTTCCCTGACATCGGAATCAACATCATTAACCCTACAAAATTGTTTGTGGTTGGATTAGTAAGACCTAAACCAAGACAGCTCTTGCTGCTGAACCCCATAAAGTTCGAGCTTTTTACAGATAACATCATGGTCGACCGTATCAAAGGCCTTTTTCAGGTCAAAAAATACCAATCCCACGAGCTTACCGAGATCGAGCCCGTTGTACCATTCATCACTCATTTTAAGCAAACAAGTTTGTGTGGAATGTAGCCGCAAAAAACCTGCTTGGTCAGATGTAAAGAGACCATTTTCTTTCAGATACTGGTACAGCTGGTTGAAAACAAGCTTTTCAAAGAGCTTTGAGATGACAGGCAAGACTGATATGGGACGATTATTAGATTTTTCAGTCCTATCTCCATCTTTAAAAATCGAAGTAATTCTTGATACTTTCCATGCATCTGGGAACTGGCTAGTTTCAATGGAAGTGATAAACAGGAAAGCCAAAGAGTTCCCAATATAGGTCAAAGCAAGCTTCAAAAGGCAACTAGAGATATTGTCAATCCCAAAGCTCTTTGTTGTCTCAACCTTGGCAAATGTATCTCTGATATCTTTCAGCTCAATTATCTCGAAGTTAAACTTTGCCTTATCTTTGTTAACCTTAATCCTGTTAGACCTGTTACCTGTTAGAAGGGGATTAGCGGCAGGTTGTACTTTATCTGCTAGATCCCTACCTATAGTGCAAAAGAAATTGTTCATTGCATTAAAAACATCCTTTTTCTTCTGCGTTTCTGTACCAGATTCTATGAGACAATCAATGCTACTTGATTTTGATCTCTTGTTGAGAAGTTCATTAATTGCTTTCCAAGATTCTTTCATATTACCTTTACATGCAGAGATCCTATTGGTATAATGCTGCTTCTTCAACCGAACATAAGGGGCATTGACCTTATTACGGATCTTTCTGTAAGCGTCCATAAGTATTGAGGATTTACCTTTGACTGCTGATTTTTTTAGTTTGTCTCTTGTGTGCATCAAATCCCTAAGATCCTTGTCAATCCAGGGGCAATATTTCTCAGAAACCCGCATTTTAATCAAAGGCGCATGTTTTTCTATAATCAGCGAAAATATTTCAGACCAAAAGTCCACGACATCAGATTGATGTCATCAGTTTCAGAAAGCATTTGTTTCCAACAAATCCCAGAAACATCAGCAAAGAATATTTCCTAATTAAAATTTTTCATTTTACTTTTTGTGGCCTTTCTCTACTGCTCCATTAAATTTCCGAACGAAGTAAACCATATAGTGATTACTCCAAAGGCCAAGCACTCTGGATTTTATAATGTTTCTGGGACATGTTGTAGCAACATGGTCAATGACTGTTGCAGTGTCAAGAGTGACCCTGGTAGGCTCCTCGATAAGCTGTTTGAAACTGAAATGCTTATACAACCTAGAAATGAGCTTTCCATTGTTATCCGGTATCTGATCAGTTGATTTCTTGGCAAGATCACAGTTATTGTCTCCGAGGAGAATGATGTCTTTGCCCTCCTTGTCAAAGAAAGCAAGGGCTTTTTCCAGCTTATTAAAAAAGCCAGCTGGGTCACTTGGCGGTCTGTAACAAGCAACAACAAGAAAGAGTTTGCTTTTGGGTGGAGATATGTTGTGTTGTTTATTGTTTTATGTACAGTAGAATCCCGTTATAACGTACTCGGTTATTACGTACTTTCGGATATAACGTACTGGTGTGCTTGGTCCTGGCAAAAGGTGTGCTTGTCCGTTATTTCCGATTATCACTGCTGAACGTTTGCTAGCGGTCCTGGCTTTGCCTTTCGTGGCGGCAGCATACGAGGTTAGATCTACAATGCCTGCCAAAAGTACTTGGAACACCCACCAATTTACGCTGCATTTGATATCTTTCATTCCTTTCATGAAAAAAATTTGCTACTTCCGCCCCCTTCCCCCTCAAACAATGTTGATGATTTAGAGAAATATCATAAAAGAAGCGCAAAAGAAAGTGCTTCCTAAAATCCTAGTCCGTTTGATAGTAAACCAACATTGTTCCGTGGGGGAGAGGGGGATGATTGGTTTTGACCTTGGAAATTGATGTCAGTGTTCCAAGACTTTTGGCAGGCATTGTCTGAAAATTTTCTCGAAAACAGCAATCTGCGATATCAAAACATTGTGCTACCCTAGGGTTTTCGATGGTGCTGATCTCACTGCTACTAATTAAAATTCGAAATTTTCACTCTTTACACAGTTAAAAGGGGGGAGGGGGTTGGGACTCTGAACGATTGATATAGTAGATATCCGAGTATTGTTATTTGTTACAGAAAACATTCTACTGATTTTTTCCGTCAATATCATTTAAATCATTATTGAAAACAAGTATTTTGTGCAGAATTCGATCATCGGTTTAAGAAATTTATCAATTTTCAAAGGAAAAACAGTACAGTTTAGTACCTTTGAAAAAGTGTTTTTTTCTGAAAAGTCCCCTTATTTATGGTTTAATTATTGATGAAAAAACAAAAAAATTCATGAGAATGTCTACAAACCATACATGATCTAAATAATTGCGAACAACATGCTGGTGAGAAACTGTTCAAATGGCTCAATTTTATCCACCATAACCCTCCCAAAACCATCTACGAATTTAATAAATTTGCTTAGGCTATGCTCCTTCGCATTCACATGTGGCAACATGGTAGCGCTCATAGACACCCCATTCCCTATTATTTTCTATCTTCCCTTGTCCCAATAATTGGAAAATGGTTCGTGCCAATTATAATTGTTCGTTTTCCATTGTTAAAGTATGCTAGGAATTGAAAGAACGCTCCTTTCCTAATGGGCACGTGATGTAGTATGAAAATGCCTATTGCCAATGGTTACCAACGGTCTACAGCCACGGTCTACACATTTAAAATGTTTATAAAAATCGTATTTTTCAAAGAAAGTAGACGAAACCTCGTCAGTAGGTGTGCATGGCTAGTATAAAAAATATTGTAGGTTTTCAGATCGATACAAGTTGTAAAACTGAAGAAATTCAGGAAAGTGTCAACGGTCTACACTTTCTGAGAATTGAATTTGAAGTACTCTAGATCTTACTCTCCTTTTGAGTGTAGACCGTGGGATTTTCGTCATATTTTGCCGTTTTCTTCATGGAATTCATACAAAGGTTAATTTTATCTTTGAGGGGTATTATTATACACCTTTTGGGTGATTTTGGGGGCAAACCTCCCCCTGACAAGTCAGAAAATTGCGAAGAAACAGCCACGGTCTACACAACGGTCTACAAGCGTTCATTTCCGAGGGTGAGAGTTGCCTTGCGGGGCCTTGTCCTTCACATCGACGCGCGCTACATTCGATGAAATAAGATATTTTGCTATGGCAAATGTCAAGCAAACATATACAGCAATCAATTAACGATGAAATAATCTGCCTTGCGCTTTATGAAGATAAATATAGCAGGTAGAGTCTAACTTAAAGGCCATTTTGGCAATGCAGTAACAGTAGGGAAGAGGGCTTTCTTTGTAGTGCTTCTGGGCCAAGCATTTAGGAGCGCAGGAAGGCGAGTGGATGTCAGTTTTATTTCAGTTCCCTTACCAACCAACATGGAATAGTAGATCAATCAGTTGGGAACTCTGATGTGGGAAACACGGGGTTCCTTTCTACAATTTAGGTAAACACTCTGAAATTTGTCATTTGGGCACTGAATTGCACAACAAGGGCCTATATGAATGGCAACTTGTAAATCCGTGATAAAAGGAGAGCAACTACCCGACATAATTCTCAAATACGACCTTATCTATAATTAAAAACATGAAACAGAGGAATTGATGTCACTTTTATAAAATTGCATCCTTTCCATTTTTAGATTATTTTCTAGCTGCCACTCATATTTGTCTCCTTCATCTATCCCATTATTTCTTAGACAGCCATCTGGCTACGAGCCTTTGAAAAGATTCAAAATACAATCTTGATCCTATTTATTGGAAATCGATTTTGATTTTAGCAATTTTCACCTTAATTGAAATATGGCATTTAGTTTTATGGGGGTAGCTTACCCCCACCCCGAAAAATAACAATACCCCCATATCTCCTTATCGGTAACACGTACGATGTTGAAAATGGCAGAAATGGAATCAGCACCATCAAAAACCTATAGGAGGATATTGGTTTTGGTGGAATATCTAATAAGCTTCAAAATGAAATTCAGACAATGCCTGCCAAAAGTACTTGGAACACCCACCAATTTACGCTGCATTTGATATCTTTCATTCCTTTCATGAAAAAAATTTGCTACTTCCGCCCCCTTCCCCCTCAAACAATGTTGATGATTTAGAGAAATATCATAAATGAAGCGCAAAAGAAAGTGCTTCCTAAAATCCTAATCCGTTTGATGGTAAACCAACATTGTTCCGTGGGGGAGAGGGGGATGATTGGTTTTGACCTTGGAAATTGATGTCAGTGTTCCAAGACTTTTGGCAGGCATTGTCTGAAAATTATCTTGAAAACAGCAATCTGCGATATCAAAACATTGTGCTACCCTAGGGTTTTCGATGGTGCTGATCTCACTGCTACTAATGAAAATTCGAAATTTTCACTCTTTACCCAGTTAAAAGGGGGGGGGAGGGGGTTGGGACTCTGAACGATTGATATAGTAGATATCCGAGAATTGTTATTTGTTACAAAAACATTCTACTGATTTTTTCCGTCAATATCATTTAAATCATTATTGAATACAGTTATTTTGTGCAGAATTCGATCATCGGTTTAAGAAAACTATCAATCTTCAAAGGAAAAACAGTACAGTTTAGTACCTTTGAAAAAGTGTTTTTTTCTGAAAAGTCCCCTTATTTATGGTTTAATTATTGATGAAAAAACAAAAAAATTCATGAGAATGTCTACAAACCATGCATGATATAAATAATTGCGAACAACATGCTGGTGAGAAACTGTTCA
>NW_027019322.1:117492-291387 GCF_013076305.1 Rhopilema esculentum
AGTGAAAAGAGTTTTCAAACTTGCCATAGGCAGAAAGCATCTAGCATGTCTCAAAAAGCCGATCGCCCTGGAGACCTTGGCGGAAACTGCCTTTTGAATCGAATGAGCAATCGATTTGCTCTTTCCAATCTAATGAGCAATCGATTTGCACTCCAAGGAACTTTGTTTTATAAACTACTTCGAGTTCATTGTCGCGTATCTTCAGTTCCAAGGCTTCATTTCGACTTCTAAGTAGCTGTCTTTCTCCATGGTGGATATGAGCATTGAATGAGTTTTTGCCACATTCAATGAAAGCTTATTGCCTCGCAACCAAGTCTCCGATTTCTTGAGATCGCTATTTATAGACTCATTCAGCTGAGTTGAAACCGTGAGACTGATGACAAAGACTGATATCATCAGCATACATAGTCACAGAGGAATCTTGGATCGCCTGTGGAAGATCATTGGTATAGATGAGGAATAGAAGTGGGCCAAGGCATGAACCCTGTGGGAGTGCCACTTCTATTTCCCTGACATCGGAATCAACATCATTAACCCTACAAAATTGTTTGTGGTTGGATTAGTAAGACCTAAACCAAGACAGCTCTTGCTGCTGAACCCCATAAAGTTCGAGCTTTTTACAGATAACATCATGGTCGACCGTATCAAAGGCCTTTTTCAGGCCAATAAATACCAATCCCACGAGCTTACCGAGATCGAGCCCGTTGTACCATTCATCACTGATTTTAAGCAAACAAGTTTGTGTGGAATGTAGCCGCAAAAAGCCTGCTTGGTCAGATGTAAAGAGACCATTTTCTTTCAGATACTGGTACAGCTGGTTGAAAACAAGCTTTTCAAAGAGCTTTGAGATGACAGGCAAGACTGATATGGGACGATTATTAGATTTTTCAGTCCTATCTCCATCTTTAAAAATCGAAGTAATTCTTGATACTTTCCATGCATCTGGGAACTGGCTAGTTTCAATGGAAGTGATAAACAGGAAAGACAAAGAGTTCCCAATGTAGGTCAAAGCAAGCTTCAAAAGGCAACTAGAGATATTGTCAATCCCAAAGCTCTTTGTTGTCTCAACCTTGGCAAATGTATCTCTGATATCTTTCAGCTCAATTATCTCGAAGTTAAACTTTGCCTTATCTTTGTTAACCTTAATCCTGTTAGACCTGTTACCTGTTAGAAGGGGATTAGCGGCAGGTTGTACTTTATCTGCTAGATCCCTACCTATAGTGCAAAAGAAATTGTTCATTGCATTAAAAACATCCTTTTTCTTCTGCGTTTCTGTACCATATTCTATGAGACAATCAATGCTACTTGATTTTGATCTCTTGTTGAGAAGTTCATTAATTGCTTTCCAAGATTCTTTCATATTACCTTTACATGCAGAGATCCTATCGGTATAATGCTGCTTCTTCAACCGAACATAAGGGGCATTGACCTTATTACGGATCTTTCTGTAAGAGTCCATAAGTATTGAGGATTTACCTTTGACTGCTGATTTTTTTAGTTTGTCTCTTGTGTGCATCAAATCCCTAAGATCCTTGTCAATCCAGGGGCAATATTTCTCAGAAACCCGCATTTTAATCAAAGGCGCATGTTTTTCTATAATCAGCGAAAATATTTCAGACCAAAAGTCCACGACATCAGATTGATGTCATCAGTTTCAGAAAGCATTTGTTTCCAACAAATCCCAGAAACATCAGCAAAGAATATTTCCTAATTAAAATTTTTCATTTTACTTTTTGTGGCCTTTCTCTACTGCTCCATTAAATTTCCGAACGAAGTAAACCATATAGTGATTACTCCAAAGGCCAAGCACTCTGGATTTTATAATGTTTCTGGGACATGTTGTAGCAACATGGTCAATGACTGTTGCAGTGTCAAGAGTGACCCTGGTAGGCTCCTCGATAAGCTGTTTGAAACTGAAATGCTTATACAACCTAGAAATGAGCTTTCCATTGTTATCCGGTATCTGATCAGTTGATTTCTTGGCAAGATCACAGTTATTGTCTCCGAGGAGAATGATGTCTTTGCCCTCCTTGTCAAAGAAAGCAAGGGCTTTTTCCAGCTTATTAAAAAAGCCAGCTGGGTCACTTGGCGGTCTGTAACAAGCAACAACAAGAAAGAGTTTGCTTTTGGGTGGAGATATGTTGTGTTGTTTATTGTTTTATGTACAGTAGAATCCCGTTATAACGTACTCGGTTATTACGTACTTTCGGATATAACGTACTGGTGTGCTTGGTCCTGGCAAAAGGTGTGCTTGTCCGTTATTTCCGATTATCACTGCTGAACGTTTGCTAGCGGTCCTGGCTTTGCCTTTCGTGGCGGCAGCATACGAGGTTAGATCTACGTCTTTGTTTACCAAGGAGCAAATTTTTTTCTTTGAAGCCCCGACCGTACTGCTGTTGGTTTCTTTTCGTTTCACTGCCACTCGTCACGTGAGCACTGCTTCCGCTTCTCCTTTCATTTCGAACAGTTTCATTCACGCCACTGTCGTTGCCATCGCTACAGCTACCAATGGCATTATTTGTAGCTTTAGATTTTTCACCTTCAGTAACTTTGCCAACATTGTTCTGATGTTTGTTTCTCATCTGGGATTTTTGTTGCTTTGCTCCTTGCTTTTTGTTTGGTCGCTTCCTTTCATTTGCATTGTTTGCTGATTGTTGGACTTTTCATCACCAGTAACAATGCCCGCATTGTTCAGAGGTTGGCCTGACGCATTCTTATTAGGGTCGCAGTCCTGAGATCACTTTGTTCTGGATGCTAAGAGAAACTGCCTTTGGGAAATTCTTGTTGACGTCTGGCTTGAAATGCCAGTGCTTCCCGCCCACAAAGCTCCATTTGTTGGTGCCATCGCCGATTTGGTTCAAATACCCACCACTGTTCGGCATACCGGAAAACAAGGACCCAGGACCTTAAGGCAGGACCCAGGACCCAGGACCAGGACCAAGGACCAGGACCGAGGACCAGGACCCAGGACCAGGACCGAGGACCAGGACCGAGGACCAGGACCGAGGACCAGGACCGAGGACCAGGACCGAGGACCAGGACCGAGGACCAGGACCGAGGACCAGGACCCAGGACCAGGACCGAGGACCAGGACCGTATATGTTTTCGACGATGCACTTACAGTTTCCTTTATAAGAATACCAAGTTATAACATTGCATACCATGAACAATTGTCCATAAATCCAAAAGTTTTACACATCGAACAAAAGACTGCACATCATTGCAAGGGGGAAATGAATCTGATTTTATTCCGACTTTGTGTGAAAAACGAAAACTCGGGTAGCTCGGGAATATGTAAATGTACGATTTAACGAAAGCAACGCCTTGAAATGTGAAATACTCTTATTCAGGCCCATCGGAACCGGGGGCTAAGGGGGGGGCTGGAGCCCCTCCAATAATTGTCAAACTGTAGTATGTACTAAATGAGTGTACAGTGTACTATAACAGTGTACTAAATATAACAGTGTACTAAATGAGAAGGGAAACAATGGGCAGCCTCCCCCCCCAATATGAATTTCATTCCGTCGGCGCTGTTATTGGCCATGCAAACCTGACGTGGTTGTGTTAGCATAGATGGCTAGCACAGCAATTTCTAATCTTTAGTAGAATCGGGGTATATTTGATGCACACTGCAAACCTTATAACTTTAGTAAGCCCACATCATTAAAAAGCCACCAAAGCATAAGTAGTCCTAATATGTTTAAATAGCAAGACATTAGAACCGTCGATCGCGACACAGAATTCAACCGCGATCTCCCCATTCTGTGATCCTGGCGAGTGATTTTGCTTGTCTACAATTGGCACTGCGCATATCGACAAATCATGTCTGTCGCGTGACAGATCATGCGTGTACCTCTAATGGCACTCATTTGCTGTCTAGGTGATCAGAAACTTTGCCAAGTCATTGCTGCTATAAGTGCTCAAAAGTGAAATTAGGTGGATTGTCGCCACTTTTCTTTTTCAGAGCAGAAACGCTTTCCTGAATACAAAATTTTTAAAACTTTTTTAAATCAAGATCATGACTTCTGATGCATGTTACAGCCGGCAATTACAAGCATACAAAAAAGAAGCCATTCCTACTTCTAGAGCACAGAAAGCAAAGAAACGTTTTGCTGACAAACCATTTCTGTCTTTGACATCTTTAATGTCTAAACACTTTTTAAATATATAAAGACTATTTACGCTTTGATGGCTTGTTAATGATGTGGGCTTACTAAAGATATAAGGTTTGCTGTGTGCATCAAAGATACCCCCATCCTACTATAGAATAGTAATTGCTGTGCTAGCTAACTATGCTGAAACAACCACGTCAGGTTCACACGGCTAATAAGAGTATTTTGAGTGTGAGTAAACGTTGCAAGCAGTAGTGTAGAGCTGAAAAAGGGAGACGGGGCCATAAAGCTTTCTCAATATTGTATACAAAATGAACGTTCCAGCTGTTTTCGTTTGCATGGATCCTCGATATCAATTTTTTTACCTTTCCACTTTCTCTAGGGTTAGAAAATTTTCAAATGTTTTCAAAATTTTCAGGAAAATTTTTTGCACGATGCAGGTTGTTTGGTCATTTTAGTTCCTAGGCATGCCTTAGGTTCTGAGTCCTGGGTTATGAGTCCTTGGTCTCCTCTTCCGTCACTTGAAAAATGGCACTCGTTTCTTGGCAAACATTGGCTGTCTGGGTCATCAGAAACCTTGCCAAGTCATTATGTACTGCAAATGTTCAATAGAAGATTCAAATTAGACGAACTGTCTCGGGACACCGCTTTATGGGTGTCACGATAAGATTTCAAAGAAATTTCCTTTCTGCTTTTTTCAGATCAAAAGGAGACCGCTTTCAGAAAGATGTAGTGGTATTTTTCAGAGTAGAAACATTTTATGGAATAGTAAAGCTTTTTCAAATCCAGATCAGGACTTTTGACACAATGGTTCAATCTGAAATGATAAACATACTGGCACCGCGGAAGGGGGCTGTTTTTAAAACCATACACAATCGACTTGTTCTTGATTATGAGCATGCTTAGCGCCCCTACCTCAAAAAAAAAGTTTCAGCCCCCTCACTCTTTAATATGCTCCGCGGTTCATGAAAAACATACCAAAGGGAGTGCAGCCATTCCTGCTTCTAGAGCACAGAAACGTTCTAATGTCTTGCTATGTAAACATATTAAGACTACTTATGCTTTGGTGGCTTTTTAATGATGTGGGCTTACTAAAGGTTTGCAGTGTGCATAAAATATACCCCGATCCTACTAAAGAATAGCAATAGCCATCTATGCTAAACAACCACGTCAGGTTTGCATGGCCAATAAGAGTATTTCACATTTCAAGGCCTTGCTTTCGTTTAATCGTACATTTACATATTCCCGAGCTACCCGAGTTTTCGTTTTTCACACAAAGTCAGAAATAAAATCAGATTCTTTTCCCCCCTAAATTGATGTGCAGTCTTTTGTTCGATGTGCAGTTTTGGATTTTGGATTTTATGGAAAATTGTTCATGGTATGCAATGTTATAACTTGGTATTCTTATAAAGGAAACTGCGAGTGCATCGTCGAAAACATATACGGTCCTGGTCCTGGGTCCTGGGTCCTGGTCCTCGGTCCTGGTCCTCGGTCCTGGTCCTGGGTCCTGGTCCTCGGTCCTCGGTCCTCGGTCCTGGTCCTCGGTCCTGGTCCTGGTCCTCGGTCCTGGTCCTCGGTCCTGGTCCTCGGTCCTGGTCCTCGGTCCTGGTCCTCGGTCCTGGTCCTCGGTCCTGGTCCTCGGTCCTGGTCCTCGGTCCTGGTCCTCGGTCCTGGTCCTCGGTCCTGGTCCTCGGTCCTGGTCCTGGGTCCTGGTCCTCGGTCCTGGTCCTGGTCCTCGGTCCTGGTCCTCGGTCCTGGTCCTGGGTCCTGGGTCCTGCCTTAAGGTCCTGGGTCCCTGTTTTCCGGTATGCCCCACTGTTCAATGCCATGTTCTTTCACAGCAAACAACTCCACCCAGCAGTTACAAAACTTCCAAGCCACCGACTAGCGGCGACAAGTCCCACTGCCCCTCACAACCACAGTCGCCTCTTTCATGTCACCGACCGTACCACTGGTACACGTTTCTTGGTGGGTACAGGCACCGATGTCAGTGTTCTCTCCCGCCCACATCCGCTGTTAAACGACATCCTCCATCTTCATCATTCACCATTCTCTTAATCGCATCACAGTTCTTGATTGCTATGTAATTCCAACGCTGCTCAAACATTCCAACGATTTATCGTTGAAGTCCTCCGAGGCCTTGATTTTGTATAGGCCTACTTCAACGACCTCTGATTGCCAGCTATTCGGAAGCTGAACTTCTTCAACTTCTCTTCGAACGCCTCTCTGAGTTCCGCATCGTAATCAATCCTACCAAATGCACATTTGAAGTTTCTTCCCTCGCCTTTTTTGGACACCACGTCTCAGCAGATGATATTTCTCCGCTTCCTACCAACGTCCAAGCCATCCAGGATTTTCAACCACCAACTTCAACCCGGAAACTCAGAGGATTCATAGAACTAGTCAACTTCTACCGTCGTTTTATTCCAAATCGCGCTGAAATTCTTTGATAAAATGAGGTCTATACAAGGAACGTACTCTGGACAGCAGGGCGTTATTGATGGATAGGGCATCATACCCGAGTAGAAAAGCAAAACAACTTTCGCTTGTATCAAATACACTATTAGTAGCAGCTGATCACATGTTCCTATTTTTAGACCCCTACTTCCGCAAGTTTTGCAAAGTCAACTCATTATATTGCAAAAAACATTGAACTCATTTATTTGCACAATGACCTGTTTCTAAAGCTCTTTTTTTGTCTCGGTGCTCTTTACTTCTTTTTAACTAGACAGAAATTATAATCATTGCACATATGTCTTTTTAGACTTGTAATATATTCATTCCAACTCTTTAGAACGGATCTCCTCTCTGGCAAACACAAACATTGCAAACAGTCATTCCAGCTCACCAACGCTGCCACATCTGCCTTCAACACCATCAAGTCAGCACTATAGGTCCGTTTCTGCCCTGCAAACTGAGTGTTGCCCTGCAGACCTAGAAGGAAAAGTTTGTCTATAGGTTACTAGTGAAAGCTTTACCAGAGTACATTTGTCTTTACCAAGGACAAACTTCTAAGCAATAAAATTAAACTTCATTGCCTGTGAAATATCTATTTCTCTACGTGAGAGTAAATTAAATTTCAAATTTGATTTTCCTTTGTAATAAAGGTTGAATCTTTATGGCATATGATTTGTGGGTACATGTTGTAGAGGGGGCGACGGAATTGAGCCTGGAGGGGCTAAGAATCAATTTAAGTGAGGTAGGAGGACCCACTAGTGTCGAGGCCGAAATGTAAGAAAAATTTTGAAATTATACCTTGTAAAAGGCCTAAAAACCATCTTCCAGACAAAAGTTTAGCAAAATACTATACTGCTAAAACACTGATTATTGTTTTTTGGGAAAATTAGGGAGGGGGAAGTCATGCAAAAACTCTAGTGAGGGAAAGAAACGGTACCCTTTCGTTTCAAATTGCACATAGTTGTGAATGACAAAGGAAGCTGTTGTTTTGATTGGGAGAATTTATTTCCTGAACAGAAATGTGCAGTTTCTCGTCTCGAGAAGGCCGTGTTTACACATCCAAAATGAAAACATTGCAATGATACAGAAAATGATTTACTGACTTAGTGCAAATAAAAGAAAAATAAAAGAAATATACGTGAATAAGTTATTAAATAGAGTAGCGTTGCCCTCTTGGTGTCCCCGCAAAAATCTGCGTAATTGGAATACCTCTAGTCAAAATGTAAATAATAGTAGACTGGGCCTAGTTTTACATTTTTATTAAAAAACATTCGAAAATAATTTGCTGACGACTCAATGGCTGTTCCTGATTCTTTCTTACAAATAAATTAACTTTCCGACAAGCTTAAATTTGGTTTGGTTTGGTTTAAATTTCCTCATTTTTTCTTAGGTACAATAAAAATTGTTTCCTTGTGAATAATAAAACCACCTTCCTATGTTGACACAATATATTGATGTGCGAGAATTAAAAAGTTAGAACAAATCAGGAGGTGTTTTACGAAATCAATGTTGATTGGGCGGATATCGCCCTTTTGGTTCACCTATTGCTCGCTCCGAGTATTTTGATTGGCGTTTTGAAATTCACAGGGTCAAAGTCATTCAGTTTCCGAACGGAGTAAAAAACAAGGGGGGACAAGATAAAACGGTTTGAGAGAAAGAAAACATTAATTTATGAATTAATTGAAGGAAATTTTATCATACTTATTTGATTTGCTTTGAAGAATTGTTTATTCATAAAAATTCATCAATTTATCAAGTCTGTCAAAATTGAAATTTTTGTGTGCACCACAAAGGCGACTGGCTAGATTTCGTCAATGAAAACAATCGGTTGTTCGATTTGCGGATGCTAGGAAACCGTTTTGAATATGGAACTTGGATTCTAACAGAGTATAAAGCACACATCGGGAAAGCTGTAAATGGTATATATTCTTTTTATACGTTGGTAACAGTCTTTTTATCAGCTTTATTATGACAAAGTGCACCAAGAGAGCGACGCCACTTTAGATCAAACAAAATCGGCATCTTAACAGTTTATTTTCTTTTTATTTCACACACTGTTTTAAAAGGTAATAGAAAAAATAATAAAAAAATTAACTTGACCAAATTTGGGGGTCTCATCCCCTTAGCCCTGCAATGGTGCCGTGCCTGTCATGAAAATAATTTACAACTTAAATTAATTTGTGTGGACTCAACCTTGCCCTCATAAACATATACATAAATCATTATTGCATCCTTTGATTTTGACTTTCGTTAAGAAATGCTTTCGCTTTGCTAATGACGGAGCTCTTCTTGACATGTTCGCTAAAATGCAATATCAGGAAGGGAGGCTAGGTTCATAGCAAATATGATATTTCCATTTTCATTTGCAAGTTTCTAAACGGCCCTTTACGAACTTTAGAGGTGGTGTTTCTGCGCGGCAATAAAGCTCTTCTTGGCACCCTGCGAAATCTTCCTTTGCCCTGCGAAATCGATTATTTTTAAATTTGAGGGCTGTCATGTGAGGGGTGAATACAATTGCCCTCTCATAATTTTGCTATTGGGTTTGACATGCTCTCCAGCGTTATATGATGCTTTCTTGCAATGCTTCTCGGTTAATATAAGTAAACAAAATGCAACATAAATAATGCGCACTAGCAAAAATACGCATGATTACTATTTAAATACAACAAAAAATGGAAATTACCTCACAGGCAGAAATATCTAACGTGCGGATAACTGTTTTGTGCACCGATCAGCTTTGTAGATAATCTTTATGTCAAAATAAAGTCAGTCAAACTGCAAGACGTACCCTTGCTGTTTATGCAACAAAACCTTGGGTGGACAAAAGTAAATCGACATAAATAGACAGCCTTAAGTATAAAATTTGTTTTACCCATAATATTTTGAATATCGAAGACGTTTTTCCATGACTAAAAATACTGCACTGTCAGGGCATTTAAATGATGAAAACGATAGTTTGCTAAAGAACCCAACGCAAATACACTTTTCGAACTCATTTATTGCATAAAATTACCACTAACCATTTCATCAAAAGTAATTCAAATCAAAACATATCATTGCAAGTCAGTAAAATTTTGCTAGTCGAAATATGTCCTAATAGTTGTTGTTGAATCCTCTAAAATTTGCACTGATGTAAAGAGAAAGTAACTGTAAACACCTTCTCTTGATACCTTAATACAAAAGGGCTTTCGAAAGTTTCAAAATTATTCACATAGGGCATTACACGAGTTATAAATAGTTTATGGTATGCAGTCTAGACTTTTTCTTCATGGCCTAATCGTGATACTTTCAATACAAGTTAATGTTTGAAAGAATCGAAGGTAATAAGATGAGACTGCACTATAATGCAAAAAATGCGCTCGAATAATGCAAACAAAATAGGCCAACAATATAACTGAATACACCAGGCAACTATAAGGACATTATCCAGTCCTATCTGCATTTACTTTAATTCTATCACATAATACAAGCAGAAACATCCCTGATTGGCAAGCAATAATAAAATTGGCATTTCAAGAGGGAGTCAGTGTAGTATTATGTAGCAGCCTTTCTTTCCTTTCCACTTTGCTGTTGGTAGTTTAAGATTAGAGGTCGAATGAGAAAATGATTATGAAATAGTAATACGGACATTGCAATAGTTTTTGAATTTTGAACCAACTTTGAGGCTGTTCGCTCCCTGTACGCTGCATATTTCTCAGCGTACAGGACCATTGTTTTAGCTGATTAACGGCAAATATTATTAATGGAAAGAAGCATTTTGATTGAGACGGTGCGTCTAGGGGTAAAAAGGTATTATTAATCTAATACACCTTTTTTCCAAACACACTCACAGCTTTTTTCCAAATATTGACTGTATATGCAAACTGACGAAATCTTTTCGTCTTTTTTGGAAAATTTGATGTTATAACTTTAAGCGAAAGTGCTTACTTATTTTGGACTTCTCTTCTCAGTTTCAAGTAGATATGTTCAGAAAAGCTGCAAGGGAACATTTCTTTTCTATATGAATTTCCTACTTAAAAACTCTTAACAGAAAGAGCAATGTTTCCACTGATTCCTTATTCACTTTTTCACCTTATTTCAACAACTGATTCTCTTTTTTTACCTTCTTTCATGTTATTGCATTATAAAGAAAACTTGCATCAAATCCTTTTAAACAAAATGGCCTTAAATATGAGGAACACTGTAAACCGGATCTGTTAATCAGTAAAATTTAAAATTGTATTGTTCTCTTCCACACTAAGACCCCGTTTACGCTAGCACGGATCCAAATGGGTACGGATTCACTTTGGATCCGTGACCAGTTTTGTTGGTGTTTACACTGGAACGGATCCAAATTAGATCGCGTTTACACTAGCACGGATCCAGTCCTCTATCTCGGCTACTTGACCTCCCATTGG
This sequence comes from Rhopilema esculentum, assembly GCF_013076305.1. Next base: position 128,459 of record NW_027019322.1, read on the forward strand.
GTTTCAACAGACAAAGGCTTTCTCAAGTGAGTTGTTCGCTTTTGCAAGAACGATCGTAGTTAGTCTAAAATTCTCGTACTATTCTTCAGGACTTACCAAAAGCGGGTTCTTCCTGGTCATTGCCAGAATCTTCTTGGTTTGCGGTGCCTATGTCGCTGTTGTTGAATGTTATGATGTAGGCCTAGTCCCAGGCTGCTTTGTTTAGATATAACCAAAGCTAGTCTCAACTGACGAATCCTGTGTTGAGAACATAGAAAAGCAATATACTGCAGCCAGGAATTAAACCATAACACTAACATTGTGAGTCGGGTCCAGATTGCAGACCCAAATGAGTACGGATCCAGCAGGTCTAGTGTAAACGAAACGCCTATCAGTGTGCTAGTTTGGGTAAGGGATCCATTTGGATCCGTGCTAGTGTAAACGGGGTCTGAATTGATATCTGCTTTTATCAGTTGTCTGTTATGCTCATCTATTCCCTCTATCATCCATAAACTTTCATTGTGATACTTCTATGGTATTGAGCTCACTCTTATGGTACTGAAGCCTTCACATGACACCATATTTATGTAATTGTTTGCAACAAAATCAAATCTAGCAGGACGTCGATCTTAACACAGATGTCTAAACGAACTTTACAAGTTGACCGTCAACCCTAAAGAGCTTCTAATAATAAAGCTGATAAAAAGACTGTTACCAACGCATTTTGCGTTTTCTGTTTCAGTGGCGAAGCCAGAGGGCAGGCTGGTCAGGCTGAGCCTTACCAACAATTTTCAGTGATATGTTTTTCCCATAATGAAAAAATAACGCTAAGAAAGAAAAATATCTCTTCTTCATGTCCTTCTCTATCATCTTCAGATATTAGCGAATTTTGCGGCGGAGCGCTTTTATTTATGGAGCAGTGTTTCACCTCTGATTATGATTATGATCAAGGTCAGGCTCCCAGAAATTCGCCTGACCAACGTCATAGTTTTTACTGAATGATTGGCCAGAAGTTTCACGTGAACGCATTGTTTCTGACATTTTGGTCAGGCTATTTCGGAATGGCCTGACCAATTGTTAAGGAAACAATAAGTTCAAGGGTAATAATTCTTGCCACTTTCTTAAAACAGTCAAGCGTCTTACTTCATTGGGTAGGGATACAATCTTGTGTGTTTGGCAGAAATAATACCTGGTCAAAAGTATAAATTTGATCAGGCTCATTCGAAATGGCTTGACCTTGTTTTGGAATTCACTTCAATGCACATTTTGTCAAAAAGTTGTTATGGCTTGCAAATCTGAGGGGAAGCGTGGTTCAATTTTGTGATACTTTACTGTAATTCGCAAAGAGGAAAGTCAAGGCATGGAAGCATTTCTAGTGCAAGTTATTTTCGCTCATTTGTCTGTGAAACCTTCTGGTGGTAGGCTATCAATCGAGCAGAACGAGAGGATAGGCCCATGTTGCACTCAGAAGACGCAGAGTGATGTATTCTAAGGTGACTGCTACGATAATGCCTTTAACAAATGTGTTTTACTGGCCCTCAAAGAACATCAGTCGTGTGGAAAGGAACTTTGTTGATATATTTGCTACCTGTCAGGCTTATCACTATAAAATTTGCCGCTCAATCAAAGTGAATTGCATCGATTTTTTAACGTTGTTTGGACGCTCTTGATAGGCTGATCATGTTTAACGCGGAGCTGAAATGTGTTATTACACTGCAGTTCACAATCACGTTTATTTTATTGATTTAAGTTAATGTGTCGAAATATTAACTTAAACAGTGTGAATAGTATGTTGTTGACTAATGAATCGTCACAAACAAAAGGCATCTTTTGTGTACTACTGCACTTGTTGAGAGCCAGGGGGGGGGAAGCGTAATGAAAATAAGAAAATTATTTCTGTTTCATTTTTTTGTTTTTATTCTAAAAAAATTCAAAATTCCTTCTAAGCTAAATGATGAAATTGTTGTACTAGCCCATAATCAGAAGCCAGTCATTCTGTAAATTCTACTTACTTTTGGTTGACTTTTGACATTACCATATGAAAATTAAATTTTCTACAGAGTTCTTTGATCATCGCTTACTGCTGGTAGCTCACAAAATGAACTAAATTTGTTGGAAAATTGTTCCAATTCCCTTGTTCCACCATGAATAAATTTTGACAAATTAGAAGTAGGCGTTTTATTATTGGGCGTGGACAAAAAGGGCGTGGCATATTGTATCTGAGCCTGACCGTCCCACCAAACCTGGCTTCGCCACTGGTCGAGTCGATTTGCATCGAGTAGAGTGTTCAGATTTGGCATGGTAGAAGACTGTTATTTACTAGCTAGATTGTGGAGATGGATTCTCGTTTTTATGGAATAGGATCTGATGGTGAATACGATGACGAAAAATATGACTGTCACATTATATAAGAAATGGCCGGAAATAGAAAAATGGACAAGACGCTTTGCCTTCAAGCAGCAGAAAAAGACCTCACTTATAAATACAAGTTTCCAGGCAATGAAAATGGCTAAAGATTTATGAAACATTTAACATATGTTCAGATACGGTTGCCTACCATAGTGGACTAAAGTTTGGGCGCAAAGAAGGGTAGTAAGCCTAGACCTTGTACTTTCCAGACAGGCTAGTAATTTCTTCGCTTTAAAAGCACAAATCTCCCTTGTTTGTTGTTTGAAATTTTGAAATTCTGATGTTTAAAATTGATTTTGTAACGTCAATCGACTTATCAACAACAAAGTGTTCGTTTTGATACAAACTCATCTTCCGGTTTTGAAATGTTTCCATCCTCGCGCTGGGCAACAATTTTCTAGGCGTCAAAGTCTTTCAGGAGTCATTTTCAAATTGTCTTACGTTGAATCTAAATAAATAGAAACTTTGAATACTCATTCATTTCTTTTCGTTATTTGAATGCGTAAACATACGCCATTGCTCACTTTTGTCATGAAGATGCCGCATATTTTACGCATAACTAATTTTCCCAGAGATCCTGGGAAGCGCTCGCACGCGATTTTGCTCTCGGCTACACAGACCCTCTACTTTCAAGTTAACGGTCTGGGACACAGGCTAAATAGTTCCAAAACAAATTAAGAGAAATCCAGCTGCAAATCTTCGAGAGAAAAAAACCAGCCTGAACTTACATTTTCTGTTTTTTATAAAAAAGAATGGAGCTCAAAGATGGATCATCTTACGATACTGCGTAGGCCTAAGAAAGTGTAAAGACAAATGACGTAATAAACTGATTTTCATTGATGGGGAAAATTATGAAGAATAATATCTTTTAGCTCCTATTTGTTCTGTCTTTACAGGAAAATCGCATAAAGCATTTGGAGACCTTTTTAAGACTAGCAGATTCATTGAAAATACATTCTAGCCGCATTTTCCTAGGAAAATGTTTGAAAAGTGCAAATTTTGTAGGTTTTTCTTCCGACAAGATGAAATGTTGAAAGTTCATAGGCCCCTCAAAAATAGGAACCGGTTTTTTAATGACCAAATTCGCTGATATAGAGCTTATTATAAGTAATATTATGCTTAACTGATATTAAAATTACCACAATCAGTCAATGCCTGAAAGAACAATTTCCCTCAATTGTTGGGGGTTGAGCCCTTGTTTCTCGGAAACGCCCCCTCAAACACTAGCCTGTGCTCCAGACCTCTAAGTTGAAAGTAGAGGGTCTGTGTAACCGAGAGCAAAATCACGTACGTAAAAACACCATCCCCCGGATCAGCCCCCAGATTAATTTTGAACTTTAGATCACGTGTTTTTGTAAGACCGCGTGGAGGAGTGAAAGATACAAAGTGTATGGAAGAAGGGTTTGAAAGATTGTTGTAAAAGGTTTTGGTTGACGAACAAGATGTTTTGCTGAATGGCGAATTATCTTCTCTACCTTCGTACCTGTTACAAATACGGTTATGTACATTCCTGTTGTAACTTGAAGTTGCTGATTTATGCTAGTGCATCTTCTGCATCGGGTTTTTTCCATTTCTTATGAAATTTTGGATCCTTTCCAAAGCTATCTGATCGCAAAGAGTCTGCTCGTGCAGCATTCTTTTCTGTCTTCTACAATGTTTTGAAACGTCAAACAAGATTCACATTTTGCCAAGCGTACTTTGCATGCCTCGGCTGCATACTTGCCAAATTTTCTGTTTCCATTAGGACAACTGATATTTGACACTCCATTTTTTCCCATTTTGTGACATTTGTCTGACTTTTTAGTGGCTAATTTGGGACGAGTGCTTCTCTCGAGTAAAACGTCAGAGGCATATCAAAATTTGCCTTTTGGTCTTCAAACTTTTCCAAGGTTTATTTAATTTCCGATCTCTTTGGCAGTTATTTTGCTCTTTTGATGAACGGTCACAGTGACTGAAATTCAGGCTTTCGGCCCACGATTTTCCGACGAACTATAATTTGTCATGGGCCTTCGGATTATCTAACAAAAGCCTGAATTTCCCGACGAGGACGCTTTTTAGGGGCAATTAACCCCCTATAAACCCCCAAATTTCCTCCATTTGGTCGACATAATCTCTTACCTGTAGTTCCCTCACCCAGTTCATGAGCCCTAAAAAGGAGCGACTATTCACAATTATAGATAAGTCCGGGACCGACTGGTTAGAAATGATGGGGATTTTGCATCACCGAATCACCCACCACTTATTTGCGCCATTACTTTTAATCCAATTTTGTCTATTATACAGCAATTGGAAAATGGAAATATGATACCTCATTTGCATCAGGTTTTTTGTTGGGCTTAGGTCTGCATTTTGCCAAGGGAAAGGGAAAGGGTCGCAAGCCCAACCACCTCCTGTGCCCCTGTTGAAGATACAAAATTCATGGTCACTCGTTTTTTAACTTTCAATGTTCAATATCGTCACAATAGTGTTTTTATTCTGCAAATTAACATACAAATATTTTGGTGTTAACAATTGTGGCTAGCAAGCGATCAAAATACATTTTGATCGTTTCTGACAGTTTCTACCAGGTGGATTATCTCTTTACCGATGTTGTTATGTTAAGAATGCAATTTGATCTCCTTCAGCTTATGCTTCGCATCTTGCAAAAGCCTTCTGAAAGAGTGGAAGGTTTTCCAAAGCTTCGAAAAAGTAAAAGCAAGCACTGAAGACTTCAAACATGGTAAGTTCAGCTAAACTTTTCTTGCATGCAGTGAATATCTACAGTTTCTTTAACTTTGTTAAGTACAGGGCGTTTAGTTTTAGATAGGCTCAAGTTTCCACGGGGACGATCAACTGATGCGCGCAACTTGAGCTTATGTAAGGCCATGTATAACATTGTGTTCAAAGCCAAGGCTACTGGGACTGAGCATTTCATGAATATAATTCTCCATCGTAAAAACCTCATTGTATATTTCAGACTTTCTTGGAAACCAGCTGGAAATAAGTCTATATATAAAGCAAAGAACCAATATTTCAAAGCGTACTGATTTTGTTTATGAGAAACCATCCAAAAGAAACCGAGCCCTAAAATAACCAAAACATTGAACAACCGTGGTACTGATCACGCACAACCTTCAAGAATCTGCTAAAAAATTTTTTGTTGAAGTAGGGCAGAAATAAATCTGCGATCGCCCAGCGATCGCTGCCATTTGATTTAACACGGCGATAAGGAAGTTGAAATCGTAATTTGAATTCTCAACAGCCATCTTGACAATTCCCTCGTCTAAAAAATCGTCCAAAATCAAAGCCTCGATTACCTGAAGCAGCCATACCTCATTGCGAATCCCCCAGTGGCAAAGTCTCTTCGGTCTCTTTTCCGTCATCAGTTTTGAAAATCAAGATTGAATCTCTGTGTAGCTCTTGTTCCGTCGTGATGAATCGATATTATTTACAAATGCAGGTTCTACAGAGACAAGCTAAACTTAACCGAAAATAAGGATAAATCTCACTCAAAAGTTACATGACTTCGACTTGAATGTTGTAAAAGAATAATCTAATAATCTGAATACTGGGATTCATATTACTAATTTGAGCAATCGCAATAACAGCTAATAGTAAGTTTGGTCCAAACACAGGGGTACCAAATAAACCTAAGTTAAGGTCACGACCTTTAACCTAACAGGTCAGGACATCTGAAGGAATTTGATTTTACATGATGACTTTTCCTTTATGCAGGGCCGTCGCCACGGTGTGATGCGAGAAGTAACACCCCCCTTGGAAAAAATCATAGTAAAGACGAGGAGTTTTTCGCCATTTAGCGAGCTTTGTAGGGCAAATTTTCAGGCTTGTTGGCAAATTAAGGATGATTAGCCAATTTTTGTCGACAAATTGAATCTGATCACTCCTTCGTAACACTATAACACAATATAACTAATATGTGAATATGCAGATAAGTTAAAAACGCTGATATTGCTGCTGATCGCCATTGTTTTGCGATCCGTATCTCCTCTCGCGCCCCTGGTCCGATTTTGCTCAATTTTTACAGGTTGGTCCATTAGGGGCATTGTTTTTCGATTTCTGCCTTGGTTTTTTCGATATATAACATTTTTCTTCGTTATCGCGTTGCCATTGTACATTGCTTTTCATTTGTGGAAATTTTATGGAAGAGCCTTTTGTCAACTTTTTTCAACAGCTTTCCGCAATCCGCAATATAATATTTTTTGTTATCGCGTTGCCATTGTCCATCGCTGCACATTTATGGAAATTCCATGGGAGAACCTTTGTCAACGTTTTTCTCATTCATATCTTTTCAGAAAGTTTTCAAAACATTTTTCTCTCTCTCTTCAGCAGCGATATCTAGGCTCCGACGCCAGTTGAAAAGTACGGATGGGTTGGGAAGGGTAATCAAAAAAAGACTCATAAGAAAAATTCTGCACGAAAACTCTTTTCTTTTGCGAAAAGCATGGCCCTATTTTCGAGCATCTCCACAAGTAAACGACGGCTAAAAGTATATGGTTAGAACAATTGAACATTTGATTCTGAATTCTGTATAAATAGGAGAATAATAATACTAATAATAATATAAAAGAATTTCTGAGAGTAAAACATCAAACTTCATGTGTCAAACGTCAAAGCAAAATTTAGAATAACAAACGGAGCTTTTAGATGTCTGAAAAATATTAAACGAGCCCCATAAGGGCTAAACGAAATGTAGTGATAAAAAACTTAATCATTGAGACCAGAAAAAACAGGAGAGCTTAAGGGGGTAACCCGTGAAAATACGTAAACGAGAACCGCGAATAGTTCGGGGCCCGCACAATGTATTTAACTCGTTATTGCAACCGTAATACATTAAATCTGTATGCACATTTCAGTGAACAGGAGGCTAGCTCCCCTACGAAGCCCGCTACGCTGGCACTCGATAGCCGCGATAAGTGTTAGAAGCACCGTAAATCCTCGAATTAGCCTCAAAAGCCCTCTCTCGAATAAGCCCCTACTGGCATCCTTTGGTTTCCTTTGGCATTTCATTAAATTACCACTAAAATTCATACCTTAATTAATAAATAAATGCTCTTAAGGAAATTTCTACTAAAATAAACGAGATCTTTAATAATGTCTTCTTACTGTCTACAATAATTTTATAAGCCCCTCCCTTTGTATAAGCCCCCCCCCCCCTCGAATAAGCTCCCGTCCGAAAATATCAAAAATAAATATGCCCCCAGGGGGCTAATTCGAGGGGGGCTTATACGAGGGGGGCTTACTAAGGTGGTAAACCATTAAAATATTTAAATGAAAAACACGAATAGACCTGGGCTTGCAAATGTTTTGAAGCAACTTTCAATTAACGGAAGACTAGCCCTCCTACGAAGCCCGCTACGCGGGCTTGCCAGTGGCCCTACGGCAGGGTACATAGATTAGCCTCGGAAAAGACAAAAGGTGTATAAACCTCGATTTGAAAAAAATTGCTTACACTCTTGTGCGCATTAAATTCGCACTCCTGTGACTATCGCTAGGAAGGGGGGAGCCTCTACCCTCTTTCTATTTAAGGCTCCCCCTTCCTAGCGATAGTGGGGAGCTTCAATTTGTAATTGACATGCATCATGGATCGGGCCTCTAAAACAACTCCGCCTATGGTGCCTACAGAACAAAAATATTATCTTTGAAACTAGAGTGCCTGTCAAATGTCCTTGGACTTTGCATGTGTACAACATGCATGTCTCGTCGTATCTTGCTCTTTATGTTGCTATAAAGTTGTTATAACTCTGGGCTGCATGCAAGTTTCATGTGAACGAATGTTCAGTAAATTAAAGCTTATAAAGAGTAGACTTAGAGCAAGCATTGGTCAGCCACCAGGGACCGCGCACCAGTCTAAAAGTGGAGGGGCTGAAATGGGTGTGACCAAACTTTTTGAGGCCACGCCCTCCAAAACGCCGGAAAACGCCCCTTTTAGAAAATACTTTTTCATTTCTACTCAATTTTCATAAACAGTCTGGTCCAGAGAAGTTATCGATCATTATAAAAATTGATAAAATTAGCTTGAGAGTAACAAAATACCAATCTAACCAAGCTAAGCTAGAAAATACATTATATCATTAAACAAAATAAAACACCAAGAAAATGAACAAAAAGGTTTCCCAGAACAAATCACATAATAAATCAGTACGCGTGCTCTTCACCGGCACTTTAAAGAGAACTGATCGTTTAATGGATTGTATTTAGAGCAAGAAGTTTTCATTTTCTCTCGTTTAAGTATTGTTAAATCAGTTACGATTCTTTAGAATAAAGGTAGGACTGCAAAAAATACTGATCTCAAGTGTTGCGTCATATGACAAACTCATAGTACTAATTGACTGTTGCATTGCTATTGCCCCACATCGCCGCTCAGCGCATGCGCCTGAAATTGCTTTTTGTGGTGATAATAATTAATTCTAATGAATTCTTTTGAGGTATGGCTAGTAACAAAACTTTTAGGTTTGTAGGTCGGATAGTACGGTCCCCTTTTCTGAATATAGCAACCCGAGAGATTTGCTGCCATTCTGTCTTTGATCTTAAAGTCATAGTAATCTGGTCTGGTTATAGAATAAAGAAACCTGGTGATTATAAGCTGCATTGCGCACACCTGCATTGATTATAAACTTGAATAAGGCCAAAAGAGACAAGATTCGAGAAAATGTCTCTGCATAGAATTCTAGCGCGTGAAAGAAGATCTGACATGTGCTGAATTCCACATGGCTGTCTACATTTCTGTAACAAAGTTTAATATTGTTTAATAACACTGAGGCCTCCCTTTTGTAATTTGTTTGATAACATGCAAGCCTTAAAAATTACCCACAAATCAAAGTGCCGATGCGTTAAAGAGTAACTATGTTTGCAAGTTTATTTGAATTCAACTCTTACACATTTATAGCCACAATGTATATCTTACTAGATTTTTCACAATAAGCGCAATTCTTCTAGTTAGATTTGCACAATCCTTTTATGTTAAAGACTGGAAATTCACTTGAGAGTCCTACCAAAATTGTAATGTTTTTCCATACAGAATATTATGCTGAAACTTTCTTTACAAAGGAATTTAATTAGTGACAAAACATCGGTAACCTAGCAGCTGACTCCATCGGAAAGAATTATGACAAACAATTTTGCTGTAAAACTTCGGATTTTTAATTGGTTCTGTCAATCATTTGGAATAAAAGCACAAATTACAGCTTTTAAAATAAGATTGACAATTCAGTGTTTACTTAGCACACTATTTCTGTGTTGATTCATAGCAACGAAGACGTTATTCTGCAATGTTTGGATATTCATCAAGCTTCAAGTAAAATAGAGAAACCACCTGATCTATCTGTGTCCAGAAGGATTCTCCTTAAGTATCTCATTCTTGAACCTGGCCAGTCATATTTTTGAAAGAATACCCTGCTGAACTTGAAATTTCCAAATCCCGTTGTGTCACCGATTTTTTCATTAAAAACAAAATACCTTTGCTATGCAATTTCCTTCATAACTATGGATCAGAGATGTTGATTTTGACACAAATGTAGGGGCAAAAGAGTTGAAAGTACTCTTCTTTCATTTTCTTATCCCACTTTGAGCTATACTTTTGCCAATCGCATGATACGGTATACACTTGTAGCAAGCCACGTCATTAAAGCGACGCGTTTTCCACCTTTTATCTAGAATATTCAGCTCGGCTTCGAAACTTTCCTTCGAACTTCATTGAATCTTTCATAGGCAGAGAATGTCTTTGATTCAAACATACGTACTCCAAGGCCCTCCAACGATTCATGTCTACCATTACCGTGTGTTTTGTATCAGATAAAAAATTAACGATTCCTGATACAAAATATCGATTACAGTTATTTCAAATATAGATTATACAACTGCAAATGTCCCTGCAACAATGTCCAATGAATCAATCTATTGCTGAAAATGTGCTATGGAAGGATCTTTCCTTGTTTAGCAGCGAAAAGTTTAGTTCATCGTTACAAATTATACACAAAACTTCAGTCAAAAATTCTTACGTATCGATAAACTCAACTCGTTTTTTGGCGAAGTGATTTAATAAGTATTTATCGTATATCACATAAGTGTCTCTTTAAAGAGAAAAAAATTTATAAATGTGCCCTTCAAAACTGCGCCTCAAAAAATGAATGAAATTCTAGTTGTTGAAGAAAATTACGAGGAGGAGGGCTATGATGACGGCGAAGATTTTGACAAAGATTATTTGACAAAGATTTTGACAAAGATGACAAAGATTCGTCGAACTTTGGCAAAGATTCTTCTTTTAATAAAGCTTAGATCGAAACGATTTTGCTGCGATCTCGAGTAGTTATCCAAAACGAATAAATTCCCCTTTCCAAAGAGTGTGCCCCTAAATCAGTCGATAATTTCACCGCCAGAGAATCTACGGCAAGCAAAGCTTGGCCTAAGGTGTCCCCATCCAATAACCAAATGTCAATCACAAGTAAAATTGGCATTGTTCCCTGTGAATTGCCTGGAATCCTTCGCTTTTTCCCAGTATTTCGTTACCATTGACAAAGAATAAAGCACTTCATATACTGAGGGCGGTAGTAGAATGGACGGATTTTAGCAGGGCATTGTGGGATAGTGACAGGTGTCGTTAACGACTCAGACACTGTAAAACAAGATTGGGTAGCTTACTTTACCGTAGAACAAGATTGGGCAACTTAAAACTGTTGACTGTTGCTGTTCTGGCAGCTTTCATATATCGCTATTGGAATGGTATGTTTATAATTGTTTCTAATTGCTTCGAGGATTCAAATTTATCATTTGCGCTGCTTTTGAAAGTTATGAAACTGCAGAAGGATAAAAAGAAGATGGTGCCAAACATTGATGGGGATTTCACATTGATTAGATTTCGCAATATTTTTTGCTATAAAGAAAGTAGGCAGCGTTGCATTTCTTTCTCAAATATTATTGTTTTCAGAGTTTAGAGCACATCGAAGAAAAGTGAATCAGGTACAGAATAAACTGAGGCTCTGATTTGCACCTTCAGTGCTGTTGCTTAAAGCATTTTTCTAATTATTTCAATTTCATTTGTTCTACATTATAAAGTTCGACTCAAAAACATGAAAACAAATTACTCAAGTGGTATCATGTCGGTAAGAAACAAACGAACAACTTGCTAAATGTCGATCTGATCTGACCTGATTTGATCTGATCTGATATTTATGCTAATCTGTCGACCCTTGAATACCAGCGAGCATATCGATTGATAGCGTCAAGGAAATAGTTGGGAAGCTTTGTTCTCGTAACAATGAGTTTTCGTTAGGAGTTCCTAGCCATGCTAATCTAGCCCTGCAAGTAGCTTACAAGTGAACTGAGATTATTGTTGAATCTTTCATTTTCTTTCAAATGCGACTTCTATCTAACCAGGCTGCTTTTCGAAACATTAACGGCCTCTAGTGCTGCAATTTTTGCCGCATTAATGAAATAGATGCCTAGACCCTCAAGAAAAACTCTATCTCCTAAACTCTTCGAATTTCATCTTCATCCGTAAACTGAGTACACTTGGTTTATACATTATTCCTATGATCTTATATGAAACAGAGGTGTCACTAAGTTTTCACTGCAGTAATTTTGTGCAAGGAAATTAAAAGGATAATCCACTGAAAAAACATATTGCAACAACTGAAGCTTTCAGGTTAAAGTTTGCTGAAATAAACTAATAGGACCCAAGACCAAGAGCAAAGCGACACCGATAACAGGTGAAAGCTAAGCTAATATGAACTTTTTTATAAACCCCAGTTTTTGAACTTGCAATATTTCATGAGGTAAGCAAGAAATGCTTCTCCAGAATAGGGGCCTATTAAAGGCATGCGGCTTCATGTAATAGCTTCTTTATGCGAATTCTAAAAAATCTTAAATGCAAAAAATTTCATCGTTACAAAATTTCGTCTCAAATTGAATTTAGTCGAAGATAATTTCGTCAAAATATTTGTCCGAAGTTTTGTCACGACGAAATTTTTTGTAGTTAATGTAGCTTTTTTCAAAAACTTTTGTTGTGATTGCTAAATTTTCTCTTGACCGCCCTGACAGTTCAAGCGGGAAATAATAGAACATTTATCAAGGAATCGTAGTTAAGATAAGAATTGCAAAAAAATTCGAGTTTCTTCTATTTCTGAACAATACCCGTAACACGATAACACAAAAATTGAGCTTTGATAAGTACACCTGTAAAATTTTAATTTCCTCACGTAGCAACAAGTTGAAGATCAAACTCAAAGAATAAAACTGATGCTATTTTTTGGGATAACTGTTTTCATTTCTAAATTCAAGATTTCCAAGCTGTGTTCTGTTGTTCAACTGTGGTCAAATTGAGACCCTACTTCAATCTCCTTTTTAAGTTGCTCTCTTTATGGCCAGGAGATTTAGAAAGTGAAGACTGTTTTTCTTTTATAGAGAAGACAGGCCTTACTAATTCTTGCTTTTCGGAATCAAATGTTTATAGCCAACACCAGAAAAACTAGAGGCATATTTTTAGGCTTTGAAAAACAGCCTGAGTCTGAAGGCCTAACATACTTAGTGGCCCTCTCTCGGGGTCCCCGCTGACTTCAAACCTTGAGGCGATGTGCCCTAATAATGATGTTCAGGCATGACACGCCCTTCCATCAAGCATGACACGCCCTTTCGTCGGGCATCGAAGCATCATATCTCCCTAATGAAAAGAGTGAAGTTTCGTCCCTGGTTGCGGCTTCCAACTGAAATAACGGCTTGCGGCAAAGCTTTTCACTTTACACTGAAAGATAGTGAAAAGAGCTCTGAGGCAAATAGTAGTAACATAAGAATGGACAAGCTACTGTCAGTCTTTGTTGTCGGTTAGGACAAAATAGAGAGACAAAGTGTAAAAAATAGCTTTAAGATGCATGTGCTCATGGCAAAGAGATAGAATAATCTTTAATGCCGTGTTAGCAGGGCTGTACTTCCCACTGGGCTCCCAAACAAATAAGGACCAAGATTTTCTGGAGCTTTATATGGTGTCACACACAGACTTCTCTTTTAAAAGTGAAGTGATTTCGAAGAACATTGTCTCCACAAGGCGGGAGAAGTATGATAATATAATTATGATGTACAGTTTTAAAAATGATTCATGGGATGGTCAATGTAAGTTATTTCTTAATAATAGGGGCTGACGTAATTTTCAGAGGACAATTTTACAGGCAAGACAACAACATCTCCGTTGGTAACTACTGAACTGGATATAATTAAAAAATCCAAACAATGAATACATCGTCATTATAAATGCTGTGGACATTATAAATGCTGGCAAACGGGGCAGCTACCTCAAGAAATTATAAAGGCTAGGGTTTCATATTGTTTCATAATCTGTTTGTAAGCAGAAGGGGCCATGCACCAGATTTAAAAAAATCAAAATTACAACCAACTTGTGCTTTTACAGGTTTTTGGAACCAAGCTTTTCATTACCTGACACTGCGGTAATGCACAACCTTAACATGATGTACAAGCTTCAAAAATTTATATGGATGATTCTATCTTATACGAACAGTCATAGCACACACAAAAGAGAGAGATATGCTCCTACATAACCTAATACATCTATCAAGCAATCTGAAATATTCATATTTCTTTGCCAAACAATTTACACTCTCACAATACCTCTCACATTACACTTCTTATTTTACCACTTGTTTTTGTAAAGAAATTACACGTGCAAAGTTTGTACAACCACGCCCTTCCGTTACAAAAAGGTCAATATAAACAAAACATGGTTTATACAAGGCTTCCAGTACCAAAACAACATCGGAAACGTGGACTTTATTCGAGACCTCTTTTATTTACGTAAATCCTCTAATTCCTCCCGCCCTCTCGAACAAGCCCCCACCCTAGGACTATAAACTGTCAACAACCCCCCCCCCCCTTCGAATAAACCACCACTACTATTGTAAATCATCGAATTGGCCCCCCTCGATTTGTCGACCTTTGCCATCTCAGGCTAGAGGGACACTATACTGGATTGCTGTCGGAGCAGAGCGGAGTAACTTTTACTCCGGAGTGATATTTAGGGTAGCTGTTACTCTACGACGCTCCGCTCGTTCATAAGCCTGCATTCTTTTGCATTTCTGGTACATAAATTTTTTGATGGTACTTTTGAATCTATGTGCTGTTTGTGATTTCTTTTTCAATAGCTATGCATAAAAAAACGAAAACAACTATGAAATTGAGAGATAAATGATGGGGTTCGTAGGACGGATAGCGAGATTGTGTTCCATCTGATGTGTTAAAGTATGTTTTTCGTCCAAGGGCCACTTCAATAAAATTTGGGTAGAGATAAAATCCAAATACTAAAATATTGGGGTGATTTCGATTTGGCATCATCCAACAGCAACAAAATCTCAGAAATCGCCATTGTTCACTAACGATCGAATTGCTTCAATCAGAAAACAATATAAATTCTTTGTTTCGAAGTGAAGCATATCGGATTCGTGCGATTACACTACAACGCTTCGCTAGGGAGTGACTCAGGAGTGACCTCAAGAGCGGAGTGATTTTCACTCCGCTAATCAGAGCGTTGTGTACCAGATTGGTGTGGCGTAGTGTAACTGAAACCCCTATCCGATATGAAAGTTACTCCACTCCGACAGCAACCCGGTATAGTGTAACTGGCACCTCAGGTTGCCTCTGACGTTTTATTGAATTACCACAAAAATTCATATTTTTGATAATAATTAATTAAATGTTCATAAAGAAATTCCTACCAAAATTCCTACTATGATTTCTACATAAAGAAGTTATTTTAATAATGTTTTCTTCATTATGTTCAGCGAGCTCTAGAAGATTTTGTTTTTCTAGCAGTTATGTCACCAGTGTATTTTCTAGTAATTTACTCCGCCCTCATTTAAGCCCCCCCCCCCTCTCTAATAACGCCTGATCCAAAAATTATCAAAAATAAATGAGCCCCCAGGGAAATTTTTTACGGTATATTAGGAAATTTCAGGACTCTTTGTGTACCCTGAATATAGAATATAGTATTTGCATTTGTATTTGTTGCTACCTAGCATCCGAAGGAAGTTTTCAGGACACTGAGAAGCTATGCTTATCGAGCAGTGTCCTGGACCTTCCTTTCGATGTGAACACACCTCGTGATTCCTACGCCTGGAATTACAGAGAGCTGGCGACTCTCCCCACTCTGGGTGAAAGTTTGATAATGTCAGGGACTCGAACCACGGACCCTTGGTTCTGTAGTCAGCGCCTCTAACAACTGAGCCGTCCTCGCACTTGAGTCTATAAGTCTATTAGAATATCAAAGCTCGAAATCGCTGAAAATTTAGAATAATTGAAGAATAATGCAACGCCCAATCAAGCTTCGTCAAGATTAAATTTTTTTGTTTATTTCAGTTTTGCAAAGCAAAACAATTGCGAGTTTCACTCAAACGACTCAAACGACCCACGCTTTAATAACTTTTTCTTTAAGAATAGGAGATTTTCTTGTAATCGCGTGTTTGACTAGAACAAGAACAAGATAACTGAATATTTCACAGCAAGCTTTATGGAAGAAGTTCAAAAATACGAGTGCCATTATAACAATTACTGGAAATAGTTTAAAAATAAATACAAAAATATCAAATCATGGCAAGCTATTGCACTGAAATTTAATGATCTAACATCGTCGTCTGTACAAAGTCACCAGAGGTAGAAATAGTTGACTTTGCAACATCAGTTGTTGTTTATCAAATGCTACCATCGTTCCTTCCACGCATGCCGCCAAAATTAAATGAGCGATGCATGGTGCAAGCAATGAACAGCATCAACAACAAACGACTCAAAAGACTCAAACGACCAAGTGGAAACCACAATGTGTTCTTTGGGTCGTTCGTGTCTTTCAGGAACGACTCTGACGACTCAAACGACCCAAACGACCAAGTTGGAACCAGGCTTAAGAAACAGTTACTTTTAGCAATCCCTTCTCATATCAGCAAGTAAATGGCTTTTGGTGTTTCGTGACGTTTCAACATGGCGACCGCGTTTTCGCGCTTTATTTCATTGCGGATCGCGCCGTTTGGCGGATTTTTGCACGGTTTTGCGGCTTTTGGACCCCCTAGAATAGGCCCCCAAAAATCATGTTATTAAAAATATGCAGTTGAAAGATGATAACGAAAAACCCTTCACACCAACTGAACCTGTAGACAGAGCAGAACTTGTTCGAATTCACAAGAATCAAATGAATCACCCTACCGTTACAATCAAGATCGTCTAATTCCATGATTGATGGGAGTGTGTTTAGAGGAAATGGATGGTCATTTCACAGAAATGCTAGTAATTTAATTTTGCATAAGGGAAACTTTATTGCAATTTCATTCATATGTATTTTTTGACCTATATTCTTTCAGTAAGAGGTGAAAGGAGTAGTCTGATGTAAAATAATTCAGGCAAATGTAGTTTTAGAAGTTAATTTCAATTAAGCAGTTTTCCCACTAATTAAGTATAGTTCGACATTTAGGAGCGAAAGCAAAATGAAGCGGTCATACCATATATCTTATTATCTTTCTACGCAAAGAGGTAAAAGACTCCAAAAACTAAATTCTTATATTTAAACTTAATACTGAAAAAATTCAATTCTTGAAAAATTCAAAAAACGTCTATATGCAATAGTAAATAGCAGCATATAGTGTAAACATGTGATATGTGTTATGTAGTTTATGATACATAGTGCATAATATAAAATATCTGAGACATGAAAATAATGCTGTCAAATAAAATGCACACCTCTTGGCATTCTAAGAAATAAAAAGGTTTAGCAACTTTTTTTGCAATCTTTCCTGTTGTCCTGTTGCTTAGAAGTGCGCCGGTCAAACAAGCAAAAAAATTCTACCAGCCAGCCTTTTGGCCATCTGGTTTCGTCACACAGCGCTTGTTGGTGATGATGAGTGCTGTTTAAAGAAAATCAAACTCATATTTTTTTCTTTGTTATTTGATGAGATGCTAGTTTATTTCGACATTGGCCTAAACAGAGAACGTACTTCACAGGACATCAACATTATTGGGTTTTAAAAACCAAGAAATGATACAAAAAGAATATTGCCTGTGAAGTGATCTAGGGCTGCACGTTGTACAAATGTTGTTTTCACAGTCACTTCACAAACTTATCGTATGCAAATTGTCAGCTGTCTTTTTTTGTGGATATGATCAAGACCTTGCAAGCTACTAAAACATAAAGAGCAGTTAACTTTCTAAAGTGTGACGTCACAAAAATCTATGTTTCAGAGTTGTGAATTAACAGCAAATAGCCTGAAAGAACTCCGTAAAATACTTCTTAAAATGTAACATAAGTTGAACTGGCGATCCATGATATACCATTTGAAAAGATGTTTCGAATTTGAAGACTTGAGAAGAGCTCTGGCAAAATGTCTTAGGGGGGTGTTTAGTGCTAGGTTGCCGAGTAGGGATTTTTCAATTCATATCAAAATAAGGTATTCTCCGAGGTCGAAAACTGAAGGGACCCTCTCCCTTATTTATCAATTTTTGAAACTTTTAACTTCCTCTTAATGGGTGTCTTAATTGTTGTTTTTGTCGTTCTTGAATAAATTTAATAATATCTCAGTGTAAATGTTTGAAACCCTCTCCAATTTACCCCAACTTTATCTTATCGTATATTGTTTTGTGATTTTGTGGTAAAAGCAGCAGTCTTAAGTAACATCATAATCAATATGTTAAACTTAACTTAAAATTGATCTTAGCGATGAAATAGTAAGGCCGTATAGGCGCGCTTTGGAGGATTTGGTCTGCGGCGCAGGCTAAGGCGTGCAAGGCCGTATGCAGAAGATCTTTGGAAATTAGGCCATCGTCAAAAAGTCAATGGGGCAAAGGCTCTATTAAAATCCCTCTGGTATAACGCATTTAAGACTAGAGCATCACAAAATTTTCATCATTAATTATCATACATAATGGGAACTATTTTCACTTGGATAGCATAAGCCTTTGTAAGGTTGCAGATTTCTTCGACAGGAGCAAAAAGCAATACAGTTTTACCCGAGGTGACAACATTGTTGCCGCAGAAGGATGGATAAATTTTAAGAATGCTTCCAGTTCGCTAGAAAATGCACCCATTGAAGCAACAGTTACCACCTTACAATAAAACCTTACCAGTCAAATTCCAATCTTACTTCTTTTTATTTACACTTTGCTTTGCGTTTAACCTTTTTATCTGAACCTTAGTACGCTAACTGCCTAATTAACTCTTGTGTTTAGTAACCCTTTTGAAACACTTGGAAACTAAACTGCTGATACTCACAAAAAATTCTGTTTTTTCCAGGCGACGCCAAAGCAGTTCCATTGGATCATGAGCGTTCCAGTCGGTGTTATCATCAGCATTTTTGGTCTGATCGGTAACGCAATTTCAATCATTATCTGGAAAAGGATCCTCAAGAAAAATTTTGGGAGGAACAAATCAACAGCCATTTACCTCATTGCATTAGCTATGGCTGACAGTGGTCTGTTGATATTTTTTCTTCTTGACGACACACTTCCCAAAATCTTTCCTTCTCTGTTAAGCTCGATCTCCTATTGTTACTTTCACTGCTACGTTGGTTTTCCATTCTTTTTCTATTTCATTGCGTCAAGTATCTGGCTTGTGGTCTGCGTCACTTTCAACAGGTTTATAATGGTTAATTTTCCTGTGAAGGCTAAAGACTTTTGCTCTCCTTCTCGCGCATATCTTGGTATAAGCATCACTCTTGCCTTCTGCTTCTTTGTAAACATTCCACATTTTCTTAACTTTGAGCCTAGTAATACTGATGGAAATGACACTGAGTGCTTCAAGCCCTCTAAGTACGGAAGCTCAAAGGGTGCTGTCAACTACGAGTTTTGGGTCCACTGCATTTTCCTCGTCCTGGCTCCCTGGGCTTCAATAGCCTTTTTCAATGGAGGCATCATTCGAGCACTGCAAAAGAGAGCTGAGCAAGCCTCAAAGAAATTTTCAAAATCACGTGATAGCAAAGAGCACGACCAACAAATGACCCGAATGCTCCTGGCCGTTACATTTACATTCCTTGTACTACTTGCCTGGCAATGCATCACCCAGTGTTTCTTTATGCTTGGCTACAATGGAAGAAAAGGCGAGAAATGGGATCACGTAGACAAGGCATTTGCCTTCGCAAAACTTGGTGTCATCATCAACTCCTCTGTCAACTTCCTTTTGTACAACCTTAGTGGCTCGATGTTTCGGAAGGAGCTGCTCACGATCTTTGGCAGATCACCAAGCAACAAATATCTGTCAGGATCTTCGGCAAGTGGAGGGACGAAAATTACAAATGAATCTATCAGCGCTTCCGAGTCACAAATGTAAAAGGAGAAGAACTCAACTGCTGCAACTATAATCAATCACATGTTTTTTTGTGGAGCATAGAGTATTAGGGTTATACTTCGCAATATACTAGACTGCGATTTGTCATTTTTTCATGTAATAGCTTTATGTTACTTTCAGTATATTATTGGAATACATAGTTTAGAGGGGCTATCTTATTATAATTTATGGTTTACAGTAGAGATTCGAACGCACTTTTATAGCCAGTCTGTAAAAGATCTTGATGTGGCAAATAATAATTAAATTTTCGTCGAACAGGTATTTCAAAATTTTGTGTCTATACCTTGATAAAAGAAGAGTATAAGCAACAAAGCGTTGCATAACAGGACTGATAATTACATTATTTAAAACATTTGAAACACACATAAAAACAATCCGCAGATCAGATCAGATTATATATTGCACACGTTTTGCATACGTAAAGCCCTGGTCAAACGATCCAACATTTCACCCAACATTTCGCCTGACACTTTTCTATTATGTTGGAATGTGACCCAACGATGGTGGTCAAACGATCCAACATTTCACCCAACATTTCGCCTAACACTTTTCTATTATGTTGGAATGTGACCCAACGATGGTGGTCAAACGATCCAACATTTCATCCAACATTTCACCCAACATTTTCACTCGCAGATCGAAAAAGGACTGGGTAGAAGTTCTCGCTGAAGGCTGCACATTTTCGCGACATTTCGATCCGAAAAAATAAAAGGCAATCACTGCCTTCTCTTTTATTTTCTCTTCAGATATTCTCACTGTCATCGCTATCTTTCAGGACGAGCGTCGCATCCCCTATCAAGGCCGTGACCTAAATTCGTCCCCCTGCCCTTTCTTGTAGCTCCTCTGTGCTACAGTTTCTTCAATGACGCTAGAAACCTCTTCTTTCGCATATAATACGTTATAATCTGTTATATTGTCCATAATTGAAGTGTAACTGATTGTAAGCAAACGCAATTGTTGAAACGAGAAAACAACAACGATGCAATGATTGAATTTTGGCGCTCCTTAACCAACTGCGCTTGCGCTGAGCCAACAAAGTTGGCTAAGGTGGTCAAACGATCCAACATTTCACTTAACACTTCAAGGCAATAGAATTGTTGGACGTCGGCAGCCAACAATTTTTACCTCAGTCAAATTTCGTCTAACATCGAAATTTACGATGTTGGGTGACCCAACAAGGTGGTCAAACGATCCAACATTTCACGAAACATGATGTTGGGCGAAATGTTAGGTGAAATGTTGGATCGCTTGACTAGAGCTTAAGTTGTCACAATATACAATATTCTATATCCGCTTTTCGCGAGAAAGTTGAAATTACTCGAAAAAGAATTTGAAATCATTTCTTTTTTTTTTAATTTTCCATTACAGTGGTTTTTTCTATTTTCCAAAATCGATAAGCAAATCTCTAAAAAACAGAACGTTTCGGCCACAGTGATGTAATGATAAGTGGCTGGTGTAAGTCAAGTTCCGATCCAAAACTATCCGTCGATCGAACGGAATCGAGCGGATCAGGTCAAGCTGATCAGATTTGCGGATCATTTACAGTCTGTTTATACAGTCCCGGGAAAATTTGTACTGTTAAGGTTAACAATTGTTCCATTTAGCCGTTCCGTTTACGCTGTAACGCTAGTCTATCATAAGATAGTCCACCACACGCTAGTCCACCAGGCGCTAGTCCACCATACGCTAGCCCATCACACGCTAGTCCATCACACGCTAGTCCACCACACGTTAGTCCACCACACGCTAGTCTACCAAACGCTAGTCCACCACACGCTAGTCCACCACACGCTTGTCCACCAGGCGCTAGTCCACCATACGCTAACCCATCACACGCTAGTCCATCATACGCTTGTCCATCACACGCTAGACCATCACACGCTAGTCCACCACACGCTAGTCCACCACACGCTAGTCTACCAAACGCTAGTCCACCACACACTAGTTCACCACACGCTAGTCTACCAAACGCTAGTCCACCACACGCTAATTCACCATACGCCTGTCCACCACACGCTTGTCCACCAGGCGCTAGTCCACCACGCACTAGTTCACCACAGGCTAGTCCACCACACGCTAGTTTACCTTACGCTTGTCCATCACACGCTACTCTTACCAGGCTTTGTCCTGTATTTTCGAAGTCGTTGTCTTTTCTTCAGAATTTTCTTTGTTCAAAGGAGCTTTGAATTATGTACTACCATCGAGAATAGGTTGTAGCCATCGAAAATGGCTGCTTAGAATATTCAGCGCACCATTCTTTGCCACCGAATTTATAATGAATTTGAGAAGGTAGATTGGGCTTAATCAAATATACGTGTTCACTGGAAATCTACAGTTAATAACATAAGCGTAAGTATACAGAAGCATAACAGAAGCATAAGTCATTCCCGAAGTAGATAAACCCAATGTCGAAATCGTAGCTACAATCCTTGCCAAAAAACTTGACAAAATTAACTTGAAATTTCACGCAGCCCCCATTCCCCCTTCCTCCTAATGTTGAATTTTTTTTATCAACGCTTTATAAACATTTTTTTGATAAACAAGATTTACAAGATTTACGAACTTGCTAATCAACGTTGTCTAGGGAGCGAGGACGGGGAGTTGTGAGCAAGCCCGTAGCCAGGCCTCTGAAGAATGGGGGGCAAACTCCCCAGGGCAAATGCAGGTGAAGTTCAAAGTGAAGTTTTTTGTAGATGGGGGGGGGGGGGTAGTTGAAACAAAGAAGCAAGAAAATGTAAAACGATTTCTGAAATTAAACAATTAACCAATTTTCTTTCAAAAATTACCTCTTCCATCAAGATCTTATTTTCAAACACTAGACATGCAAGATTGCACTTCTTCTCTGTCTGCAAATAATTTCACTTTGGGGAATCTACTATTGTTAATGAAGAAAACACTCTTCGAAGTTCTTATGTGTTTACGTGAAGCAAGCAGTAACTGCAACTCATAAAAATTAGCAAAAATATGTTAATATCGGCACGCTTTCTCTATGCAGACGCTAAATCTATTTTTCCGAGCTCGCTTTTTAGCCACTTCAACTTCACATCTTTCTAGCCACATCAACTTCATTTTATTTGGATAAACGAGGCGAGAGAGCTTCCATTATCTCCCATAAAACTCTGTGTTGACTGATTCAGACCTTCTGCTGAACTCCACTTCAATCAGCTGCAACGATTCTTGTCTTCAATACTTGAAGCTATTACCGTTTATGACTCACAGACTGAAAGTGCTTGGTACTGACAAAATCAGCTAATTGATTCGAAACAAAAGCTCTTCTTCGCTGGACATTGCTTTCTTTAAAAATCAGCAACCATTTTCACGCTTTGAACCACAGTCAAGTTTTCACATCGTTCTTTCAGGTCCTCTCTCACTGCTTTAACTACAGACAGTGCAGTGACAAGATTGTGACTGGAAAATTGAAGCTGTTTTAACTTAAGATGATGTAAAATGGCGTTAGAATGTCCAGCATGCAGTTTACAAAAATGAACATTCAGCGGTCCTTATCCTCTTCTAGCTGATGCAGCAAGCCAAGCCACGGTCTTCGCTTCTTAAACTCCATGATCTTGATTTTGAAAAAATTTCAGCGTTTTTTTGTAATTCTGTAGGCTAACTAAAGAAACATGTGTTCTCTAACACGACAGAACATAACATTCCTACATAATTTGTGGTATGCAAACGTTTTAGCAATTTTTCTGAGAAGCGCCCAATTAGCGCCAAGTTTTGGCTTAGCAGCGAATGTTCTTCTGTCTTAGGTCCTACATGGATAAAAGAGACCCCAAAACTATTTTCTTTCCACCACTATAGGCTTGACTCAAACTATCACGGCGATCCAAAGAAAACGACGAAAAAACCAAAATCTTAGAGACCAAATTCTCGGGGTGGCAAACAACCGGTCTTGCCACACCATGTCACCCCTTGGCTACGGGCCTGATTGTGCGGTTTTAGAAGTTAGGTGGTTCAGAGAAATAGCGCAGTTTTGCGTTTTCCAAGAGGTCCTGGCAAGGATTGTATGTTTGTTCCGTTTTTACGAAACTAAAGCTACGACACTCTGGTCAGTCTTTACAATTGTCTGATCTCTCTCAGAATCGTGTTTAATGTTGTCTTTAATCCAAATGCATCGATGTCAGCCGTCGAAAAAACTTCCCCTCATTACTCTATCCAAACCTTTAGTAGGCGGAGTGACCATAAAATATTATTCTGAAAGCATTTAAGATGCAGTATTGACTATAATGTGATGGTCTATGTAAGTTGTAATTATGCAGAAAGGTCTTATGAATTTTGCTTCAACCAAACAGAAGTCTAAGATTTGGATAAAATAATCAGTTTCGCAAACTGACTGGAAGAAAATCGATGTCAACATTATTATAACATAAAAGACCAAAGGCCAGAAGGTTTAATCATCAACGAAAAGCCTATTCTGTATTGAGGAAGTTGAAACATGAGATCGTGTTCATGCATTTAAGAAACAGGCCCTTGCACGCCTAACCACTCTTAATCCGCCGTAGAGAATCAAAAGAAGTTATACTGTTCCATTTACCCAAATTCAAATAAAAACTTTTTATGTTTTGGATTAGCATGATAACATGACCAGCTCTGGTGATACTAAAAGAGCTTTTACAACAATTGATTCTATGTAAGGAGCGCAATTTCAATTTGATAATGTTTATCACATGCTTTCAAATCAATCAGCAGATACTGAAATTGGACAAATATACAAGCAATTTGTGGACATACTTGGCAGTCATTTATTAGCAAGAAGAATCACAGTTGAAACATGCGTAATGAAAATCGCATGGAAACCGATCGATAATTGAGAAAATAATTTGTGCAACAATGCAAAAAAGCACATAGACTGTTACAAAGTTACTCAATCTAAATGTTGCCCGTTATCATTGCATTGTTTATTGAAGGAATTCACTCAGGAGATCAATATCTTTGCAAAAAGTAGACCCAGAGTGGTTTTCTCAACTGCTTCCAAGCCATGATCTGATGTTTAAAGAGCTACCTAATAGTTATTTATATTTTTAAAAAAACCAGCAAAATGGGCCAATCAAAAACACAAAAAAGGGAAATAAAGACCTGAAATTCCAGCAACTGCTTATGGAGAGGATTTTTATACATTGCAGACCTTGACCAGCGTTAGGCTTAAACTGTTGCTGACAGTTAAACATATCAATTTATCATAAGCAGCAAAAATCAATTCAAAAAAGCAATTCAAGAAATAAGGAAGTTACGATATAAAAAAGAAAATAAAAGAGGAATTCGAAGATTCAAAGAATCGCCAGAATCTGGTCTGACCATTCGTTTCAATTCAATTCGAATTTTTTGTATAGCAATCCCTAATAATACAGCTAAATTATCATTGCCGTAAATCCTCGCATAAGCACTCAGATGCTTTTTATTTTAGGCACTTTTATGCATGGGGGCTAATTCGAGAGGGGCTTATAAAAATCATCTAAAAGTTTTCATGCAAAGTGCCCCTTTTGTAGTATCTCAAGACGTTTAAGATCATTTCACTTGCCATTCTATTTAGTTCCCCTACTTTGTACTTAGGTATGATATCTTGGGCAATTAGGATCGTAAGATTAGCCTCTGCGAGACAAGAAACATCCTTAAGTCCAAAACAATGTCGTTTCTTTTCCTATTAGTCAATGATTCGTTTTGTTAGTTGTTTCAATTGCTGATTGAATATGTTATCATTCGTTTAATAGAATTGTGTAGCTTCCTGCTGCATCCCAAATAAGGTCCATGTGGAAGCTTATTATAATGCAAAAATGGGCATACTAGGATGAGGGCCTTTTCGAGGGTCGGGGGCTTAATAAAAATGCTACTTCCAAGGTGGGGGCATTTCGAGCAGGCAAATTAGAGGATTGGCGGTATTTGCAACCAGGGGCGCCTACCCTGGAGGGGCTGCAGGAGCAGCTGCCCCTCCTGCCCTTTTCCAGGAGGGGCAGAAGGAGCAAACAGTGCCCTTGAATATTAACTCCCAAGAAAAGATTATAGAATCTCGTAGATATTTGATGACTAGTTTAGCCAACCTCATTATGTTAATTTCCATTAGAAATTAAAATAAATTGAGAAAATTTCCATTTTTGCTGTCGGTCTTTGATACAGGAAAATTCCTTTTTCGGAAGAGGACAATAAAATTCTTAAAACCGATGGCGTCTTAAAAGATACTGAATTTTTGCCCATTGCCAGAGCAAATTGTTACGCTTGTTTCATACCTTAATGAAGGAAACATACTGAAGTAAACAATTATTTGATTTACTATTGTTTCTTGCGATTATGATTGTCCTTGTTGCTGATTCTACAATTAAAGAGTATTGAGACTATGCAGAAAATCAAATTTTTACAACCAGCTCACTTAGAATTGTCATGACTTTTGCAAAACAAGACAAAAGTTTAAATGGAAACATTCGTTCAGGTTAAGGGTCTGGAGCCACAGCTACTTATACACCTGGTCAAGTTTAGACTGACTTAGTTTATTAAGTTTCTGGAGGAACAAGAGGGCAGTCTCTGTCTTAAATGCAGTTTCAGCGGGAGTTTCAATTATAAATCAGCAACAAAGCAATCTTATTTTTGCATTACCGTCGTACAAGCAGTTACAAAACATGGTAGTTCATCGACACGCCAGTGGCTGTTTTAGGGACTGCGGGGCCCGGAGCCAAAAACATCTGCGGGGCCCTTGTTCTTTACAATTTCTATCTTCTTTCTTAGGTTTGAGGCCCCTATTTGGCTATCATAGGCGCAAGGGGCCTGGGGCCATGGCTTCCCTGGACCCTCCTTAAAACCGCCACTGGACGACGCAAAAATAAAAATCAAGCAGATCCCAAGTGTTTTGGAGTTTTCCTCGGCCCGAAGCATCCTGGTTAAAGCATACTTTACACGATGAACGAATATCTTATTTAGAGTTCAAGAAAAGCATGATGATTGAAGGGAACACATTTTGCGTCGTATTCTAAACATTATGCCAAAATTATCAGTTCTGTTCTTATTCTAGACAAGAGGCTATTGGTTTGCTCGGTTTTGGTTCATCTTTTCTTGAATATTGACTACAAAAGCACAGAATCGCAAGTCTGACAGACATGATGGCATCTCTTTCCCGTTTCTTGTTGGTTATTCCTTGATTTTCATAAAAAGGTGCGCCGAAGTTTTGATCACCCGCCTTGACTCTCGCCGTTTTGATCAGACCCTGGTGTCATTTTTGCATTGGATCTGTTTAAGAAACAACTGCTTCAAAAAGATTTCACGATACCCTATCGTATGCTCTTTATTCCTAACGACAATCCTATTTCAGTTTTAAAAGGAATGCCAGCAAAGTGCTTCATTTATTGGTTTTCATTGGTATTCTTGATTGTTTTCATTTATTTTCAATATGACCGCAAGTGTTTTCTAGCCTCTGAACGTGGAGATAAACTGATGTATGACTGATCTATATCTTATTCAAATTTATTCCTGCAATGTTGCCAAGATTTAGAAAATAATACCTGGGAGATTTCATGAGCGCAGCTAGTGAACAATGGAACTGGGGTCCAGAGTGGGGGGCAGAAGAATTCCGAATTTTAGTAGATCTGGAGTGCTCAAATGGCTTAAAACTAGACCATTCAGAATGCCTGAACATTTGTTTATTTCACATTAAAAACATTCCAGAAAAACACAGAGGCTTTTAATCGCAAGAATATACAACTGAAGCAGTGAACAATAATAATAATGATGATTAAATGAAATTTAATCAGAGTTAATTTCACGAGGGGCTTTTGAGCGTTAACTAAATCGCATGAGATTGTTGTTAATACTATTTCGTTATGTTTTCTTGTTCCACGCTTCCTCGTGGTTTTCTTGTATCTGCTCTACTAGATTATGGGCAATGCGGGGAGTCTTTCGGCCTCCTGTGAATTTGATTTGTATAACTAGGGTATGATGTGTGTTTCGTGGCGTTTTCATTCCCTTGGTTAATCGAGGGGTATTTAAGGTTTTGGCATAGCGTGGGTCCCATCTTGCTTGGTGAAACCACAATTCAACTAGGCTGTTTTATTGTATTTTCCCAGCCCTCCCTCCCTCAATTTGTTTCTTTATGTTAAATGCCTTTTCAGTATGTATAACTTTGCGTGTTGAGTTTCTTTTATGGCATCGTTGAAACCTCTCATACCTTTAGGCATCTTTTATGCTTCTTTGAGTTTTCTGATGCTATTAGGTAGGACTGGTGCATCGGCTATTAGTGGGGAAAAGAGGCTTTTCCTGTCCATTCCCTCCCAATTATCAATCATGTTTGGGGGTTATTGTATAACTTCCCTTAGTAACACCTATATGGTAGGTTGAGCGATTGGCGCCGATGCACCAACGGCCCAACTCGCTCTCGATGATGTGGGAACGTAGCCTCATGACTGACCTTTCTGATGTCAATGGCAGTTTTTCTGAGGGAGCTTTATGCCCTTCATGTTGCATTGGTATTTCATTCCCGAGTAAGTAAATTAATTGATAAATTAACGTGTTTGACAATCATTCGCGCGACATGTCTGGGCAATTGTTTGTCATAAACAATATAGTGGAATGGAATGTGTTCAGCAACCACTGCAAGGCGTATGATCTGAACTGAAAGAAGAATGAGGCCCAGGAAGAAATCCGTGAGAAAAGTAACTCCCGTCGTGAGACTGTGAGAAGAGGTGAATATCCGTGATTCTCATGGCCAAACCATGAGACTTGGCCGTCCTGTAAATGGAAATTGTCTACGATCTCCAACCCCACCAATAATGCCTTCTAGATTACACTGACATACTGTATCTGTAGATGAAATCTTGTATTTTTCTGAATGCCAGTTGACATCAACTCTGGAAAGATTTTCCTATTGGCCTTGATGCAAAGACTAGCCCTGGTCAAACGAAGTGAGTATTTCACTGAGCAACATGCTGCTCAATACAGGGTGGTCAAACGAACTGAACATTGCACCCAACAACACCGGCATACCGGAAAACAAGGACCCAGGACCTTAAGGCAGGAACGAGGACCAGGACCGAGGACCAGGACCGAGGACCAGGACCGAGGACCAGGACCGAGGACCAGGACCCAGGACCAGGACCCAGGACCAGGACCCAGGACCAAGAACCAGGATCCAGGACCAGGACCAGGACCAGGACCAGGACCGAGGACCAGGACCCAGGACCCAGGACCAGGACCCAGGACCAGGACCAAGGACCAGGAACCAGGACCCAGGACCAGGACCCAGGACCCAGGACCCAGGACCAGGACCAGGACCTAGGACCGAGGACCAGGACCCAGGACCAGGACCCAGGACCGAGGACCAGGACCAGGACCCAGGACCAGGACCCAGGACCAGGACCAGGACCCAGGACCAGGACCCAGGACCAGGACCCAGGACCAGGACCCAAGACCATATATATTTTCGACGATGCACTCGCTGTTTCCTTTATAAGAATACTAAGTTATAACATTGCATACCATGAACAATTGTTCATAAAATCCAAAAGTTTTACACATCGAACAAAAGACTGCACATCATTGTAAGGGGGAAAAGAAACTGATTTTATTTCTGACTTTGTGTGAAAAACGAAAACTCGGGTAGCTCGGGAATATGTAAATGTACGATTGAACGAAAGCAACGCCTTGAAATGTGAAATACTCTTATTGGCCATGCAAACCTGACGTGGTTGTTTTAGCATAAATGACTATTGCTATTCTTTAGTAGGATCGGGGTATATTTTGTGCACACTGCTAACCTTATATCTTTAGTAAGCCCACATCATTAAAAAGCCACCAAAGCATAAGTAGTCTTAATATGTTTAAATAGCAAGACATTAGAACGTTTTTATGCTCTAGAAGCAGGAATGGCTGTACTCCCTTTGGTATGTTTTTCATGAACCGCGGAGCATATTAAAGAGTGAGGGGGCTGAACCTTTTTGGGGGTGGGGCGCTAAGCATGCTCATAATCAAGAACAAGTCGACTTTGTATGATTTTAAGAACAGCCCCCTTCCGCGGTGCCAGTATGTTTATCATTTCAGCATAGTTAGCTAGCACAGCAATTACTATTCTATAGTAGGATGGGGGTATCTTTGATGCACACAGCAAACCTTATATCTTTAGTAAGCCCACATCATTAACTTACTTACTTACTTACTTACTTACTTACTTACTTACTTACTTACTTACTGTACTTGACTTATTACTTACTTACTTACTTACTTTACTTACTTACTTACTAACTTACTTACTTACTTACTTACTTACTTACTTACTTACTTACTTACTTACTTACTTACTTACTTACTTACTTACTTACTTACTTACTTACTTACTTACTTACTTACTTACTTACTTACTTACTTTTTATTAGATAAAATTTTGGCAAAATAAGATCATTTACATAAAAGGCAGCTATTGATGATTACTTGGGCCAAAGATCAGCCAGTTATCTTGAAAAATCAATTTTTACTGAATTTTAAGATAAGGTTGGCAAAAATCCGAGTGAGTTCATCCTTTCCAGAAGTGTACAAATTACTAATTCTGTTTGTAACAATTCCAGTTGCGGTTGCCACAGCTAAGAGATCATTTTCAAAACCTATATTGATTAAAACGTACTTAAGGTCAAAGATATCTCAAGAAAGACTCGATAACTTGGCAATACTGTCCATAGAAAATTCAGAAGCCAAATCAATTGATAAGACTGAACTCATTGAGCAATTCGCACATGTCAATGCTCGAAGGCATAAAAGAATTGGCATATAGAACTTGAAAGTTCTTTTTCCTGATAACATTTCAAATAAAATCATATTCATGACGTTTTTTAAGCATTTGTGAACAAATTATCACATAATTTTACGGAAATTGCATTGATAATGTTTCTTCATCTGGGTCTTAAAATATTCTTCATTATTCATAAGGACCACATAAGGATAGAAAGTTTAAAGCTATGTTGGAATTTGTTGCAGAAAAGTAGTCTAGTCATTCAAATTTTGACAGTATCTATAATTTTGAAGGTCTAATGCCCATTCACTTTTGCGAGTTGAACCGGCTTAAAATCAGTCATATTATTGAGTTAGGCCATCTACTTGGTCTATCCAACAAATTGGACGCGTTTGATTGGTTGAAATAAAACTCAGTATAAATGTAGCTGGTTTAACTACGCCAGTGTGAAGGCAGCATAAGCAAACATTTATTATTCACACCTGCACAGATTTCTTTAATGTTTTGATATGAAGTTTCACATTCAAAGTATTACGGAAGAAGAGGAGCTGTTATTTCATTTAATGTGCCACCATTAGAGAGCATAAAAGTTTATTTGGCGGCAGAATCTCTCTTCGTATATTGTTCTATGTTATCTGTATGGGGTTTTTCGGGAAAACCCGAAAGAGTGAGTGATTAAGCTCTAAAATTTGACTCAACCTTAGTTAAGTATGGGGGCCCCAAAACACGACTTTCACTAAGGGCCCCCACACTGCTCCGTTACGCCACTGGTTTTAGTGAGCACAATGTCAAAAAAGCTCTCAATGTATTCTTGGTACGAAACTTAGTTCAACTAGTGTGGTGGAATTACGATTTTACCCGGACAAAAATAATAAAAAGCTGTAATTTGGCACATAGGTTCCGTACAATACTGGGAATAACCAGAAAAAGCCCCATCAATTGGACATTGGGAATTCCTTATTTGGGCAAATCCTATATGGCGCACTGATCATTAGGGGTACCAATTTTGATGTCGCTAAAACCATGAATATGTACCTATTCTGAAAGACAGTTTCATGCTGAACGACTTTTATTCAATATACACGCCCTTACAATGTTGAAATAAGTACTTTCTGGTAAAAAATAGCAGATAGGAGTAACAAAGCAATTGCATCTTCAATGAATGAGTACTTCTGCAGCATTGGGAATAAACTTAGCGATAAAATTCCAAATAAATTCAATCCACTCTTGTCTGGTGAATACCCGTTTGAAACTCCTCCATTAAGTTTCTCTTTTTCTGCCATCATGACAGATAAATTATCATCAACCTTGAATAAGATGAAGACATCGCATGGTTCAGGTCACGATGGCATTGTGAGCTTTTATTTGAAGATTGCTTTGCCAGTGGTTGGCGGGTCCTTGTGTGATCTCTTCAATAAATCATTGTTTGCAGGAAAATTTCCGGAGGACTGGATAATAGCGCGTATTGCACCCATCTTCAAGAGTGGCGCAAAGGATGACAGGTCGAACTATAGACCAATATCAGTTCTTCCTTTCATATCTAGGCTATTTGAGAAATTAATTTTCAATCAGTTTTATGGATACCTGGATGCGAATAAATCACTATATGAGCATCAGTCGGGTTTTCGACTCTTACACTCGGTAGCCACAGCCCTTCTGGCTAGCACCAATGATTGGTACCTGAATATAGATAAAGGAAAATACACTGGTCTAGTCTTTATTGACTTGAAAAAGGCTTTCGACACGGTCGATCATAAAATCCTTCTGGAAAAAATGAATATGTACGGAGTGACCGGCCTGGAACATGACTGGTTCACATCATATTTGGAAAATCGTAAACAATTCTGCAGGGTGGATGGCACCTCCTCTGATGTGAGGGGAATAAATTGTGGAGTTCCCCAAGGCTCTTGTCTTGGTCCACTCTTGTTCCTGATTTACATCAATGATTTGCCTTTTTCCTTGCAAAAATCTCATGTCAGCATGTATGCTGATGACACGGCCATTTCCCTCTCTTCAAAAAGTATTGGTGACCTTCAAAATGACCTAAACTTAGATCTTTTGAAACTACAAGATTGGCTGCATGCAAATAAACTTTCCTTGAACGTAGTGAAAACGCAGTCACTTGTTATAGGCTCTAGTCCAAACATCCGTAAGATCGAAAGCCAGCCTGATGCTCCACCATCTTTTTCTTTTTCAATAGGTGATCAGAACATTGAAATGATCACCAACACAAGATACTTAGGTGTTCAGATAGACAGTAAGCTCAACTGGGACAAGCATATCGATACTATCAAGACCAAGGCTAATCGAGCCCTTGGACTTATTAAGTATTATAAGAAATATCTTCCATCTGACATCCTCAACAAAATGTATAGAGGAATTGTTGAGCCCCATTTGAGCTACTGTTGTTCCGTTTGGGGCTGCTGTAATGAATCAAAGCTTGACGTGTTGCAAAAAATCCAAAATAGAGCTGCCAGAATTGTAACTAGCAGCCCATACGATGCGTCTGCTGCTCCGATAATTCAGAATCTTGGCTGGTTAACCATCAGAAATCTTGTAAGAAAGGAGACAGCCACGCTAACTTACAAATCTCTAAATATGCTTGCACCAGACTATTTGAGAAAATTATTCGAAAAATGTTCGGATGATAGAGAACGGTTTCTGCGTTCATCAGAAACTGATCTTAAGATACCGCTGCTAAAAACAATAAATGGCCAAAAGGCTTTTTCTTATCGCGGTCCAAAACCGTGGAATAATCTAGAAAGGGCTACCAAATTGGCCCCCTCCCTGAAAACCTTCAAGGAACAACTATAGTCGGGGACAACTTTTATTTCATCTTTACGTTCACTTTTTATAGCCTTAGTATTATTAGATATTGTAAATTAGGTTTAATTGGTAAATTTCTTTTGTTACTAGTATTTTAACATAGTTATTAGCTCTTATTTTATTCTTTTAAACAGGTCAGGTTGAAAAACATATGTATGAACCTTTAACCTGTATAAAAATTATAAAATGAAAAAAAAAAAAATGAGGTAACTGGGCAATAGAATGTATACAGTGGTGGCGCCAGAGGAGGGCTAGGGCGCTACAGTCTCTCCATTGGAAGCATCTAGCCCCCCTTTCGGAATAAAATTTTAGGTTATTGTCGGAGCAAACTTGACAAAATAACGTACGAAAACTGCATATTATAGTCAATTTAGCCCCCCTGTTGGAAGCTCCAACCCCTCTGTCGGAAGATTTCTGGCGCCACCTCGAATGAATGTATTTAAGTTTATTTATGAACAACTTTTATATTAACAAGATCAAAACATGCGATGATGAAATCCTATCCAACAAGGAGCAGGTTAAGAATCCCGCTAAACATTTTGAAATTTCTGCAATCCTGGTATTATTTTGAAAAAATCTGCGTCCGGCAAGTATGTAGAATTCCCTCGTTCCGTTGAGAAATTGCCAGATTTCCGCAATCTACGAAAAATTTCCCTAAAATTCTGTTCTTCCGCAAACTCTGATGACAGTTCATTTGGAGAACCTGTGCCTTGCAGACAAATATTCTTGCTGGTAATAACTGCGGGTACGGAGGTCTTTTAATGCACGTGAAAAGTGAAAATGTGAAAAGTGAAAAGTAAACACACGGGAAAAGGTGGACCACGTTGAAGTATAGATATTTGTCTCAGAATTTTCCAATTTCCAAGTTCGGTTTTT
This sequence comes from Rhopilema esculentum, assembly GCF_013076305.1. The sequence goes on from NW_027019322.1 coordinate 162,565, forward strand.
CCCTGTTTTTTATAACTATTTTCCGGGTTTTGGGTCCACTCAAAACACCCTCTGTTTCATGTGCACACTTCTCAATTAAAAAATTTGCAATTTTTGGGATTATACGTAATTTGGAAGTTATCTCTTTTTCTGGTAAAGAAGGGCATAAAGGGAATATTACTGGCCCAGCATCAAGCTGTAGTTTTGTGCAGCCACTTTGAATTTGCACTGAATTTGGCAGTGTTTTTCACGTCTTAGTAACAAAAATTACTAAGATGGAGGATGTCAATGAAAAAGTTGAAAAACTGTCCGAATTGAAATCTTCATCTTTAAATTAGTTTATAATGAAAAAATCATGTTTTTTGGACCGTTCGGTCGCGAGTTACTTTGTTTTGAATTTTCAGATATTTCTATAGATTTGACCGGAATTTGCTGCTGTAGTGAAAAAATTTCACTAGAGTCAGCCCTGGCTGAGTGGGCCCGGGTTGAGTCAGCCCAGGCTGAGTGGTCCCGGGTTCAGTCAGCCCGGGCTGAGTGGGCCTAGGTTGAGTCAGCCCGCGCTGAGTGGGCCCGGTTCAAGTCAGCCCGCGCTGAGTGGGCCCGGTTCAAGTCAGCCCGCGCTGAGTGGGCCCGGTTCAAGTCAGCCCGGGCTGAGTGGGTATTATCATACTTTATCTTATTCACACACCTAATGATTTTGCGTCGATAGAATTTGCGATATAAAATGAAAATATTCAGCAAGAGGATCAGCCATTTTTTCCGCGCGCTTTTCAATATTCACTCGTCCCACTTTGTTTCTGCCCAATCACCACTAAATTTGCATATTATAAGGGTACGTATGTTAAATAAAAGTTATTTAGCATGAAATTATCTTTCAAAAGATGTACATACTATGTGGTTTTAACAACATTAAAATTTTGAACCACTACTGATCAGTGCGCTATTATGGTATTTGCCCAAATAAGGAATTCCCCTGGCCATTTCCAACTTAGTATAGAACATCTGTGCCAAATTACAGCTTTATATTATTTTTATCCAGGTTAGACCGTTTTTATATCTAATTCCACTACACTAAACGCCCGAGCTAGGCATGCGTGAGTTGAGCAAAGTTCAGGGTGGTCAAACGAACTGAGCATCGCTCAACAACACCCCGAACAAAAGAAATATTTGATAACTCTCTCAACATTTTTGATCGCCGTCAAACAACTCTGAGCAGGACTAAGCAAGACTGAGCAGGGCTGAGCAAAGCTGAGCAAGTGTTCAAACGAACTGAACTTTTTACAGAGCAGGCATGTTGAGCATTGCTCAGTGAAATGTTCAGTTCGTTTGACCGGGGCTTTAAAATACGACGCTGAGCTATTCAAGAACCCGGTGAAGGGCTTTTAGCTGTAATTTCTTGACTTGCTGTAAGTCTTCAGTTCTTCCAAAGCCTGTGAAAGCAAAGTAAAACGTAACATGAGATAACATGAAACAGAACACCCTACAATTTACAAGGAGCTCTTCTTTCTATTTACCTACGTCAGTTAAACGGGAAATAGGTATCTAATCGTCGATAGGACATCTTATATAAAAATGAGTGTAAGGTTGCAAAAATAGCTTTAAAAATTGTTTTCAAGTTTTTGGGGGTGCTCAGATTCTGGTTGTTCCAGACATGGCTTTAATTTATCGCTCGGGTAAAAAGAATAATTCCTTTGTCCTTCAAAAGGGTGTCAAAGCTTTCAATGCTCAAATTGCAACTAGATTTTGTTTTATAATGTGTAGCAAGGGCATTTTTATGTTTCTGAAAACTATTTTGGGGTGAATGCCCCTCCGATTCCCAACTTTGACAAATTGAGCTTATCGCAGACATATGACTGGGCTAGTTGTCATCTCAATGGAATACAAAGGACAGTCCCTTTATTCAAGGACAAAGGGAGCTTAACAGCGATTAATTCGTATAAAAACAGAAGGAACCATTGTCCTTTTGGAATCCAATGACTCAAGGATAATCCACATTAGCGAACAAAAGGTGTGGTTCTGGAATAGTCGTCTGACCGGGAGTAGTGTTCACATGCAAATCACAAGAACGGTAAACAGCGTAGTAAGCATAGTAAAAGCAGCCAAAGCTTGAAAAGAGCGTAACAGCAATGGAAACGCAAAAGGGACATTCATTGCAAGAGCATGTCTGCTCGAAAAAGAATGCTGACTGCTCGCCGGCGAAGAAGCCTTCGTTACTGAGAGCAAGAAGGAAACTTGTCTTCGAAGACCGAAGTGAAGGTGGAGGTGGAAGTCCATTGCGTATGGAGTGCCTAATGACCGAACATAGAAATTTGTTATCTGATGTTCAAGCTTCTGAACGGTCAAGATGCTTAAGTAACTTCAACTTTGATTTGGATGCGGCACAGCCAGCGAAAGGACGTTTTAATTGGGAAAAGGTAGGAGTTGTTCCGCCACAAACTGATAGTGGAAATGGAAGTCGGAAATCCCTGATTCATTGATGGTCTCGCATGATTAGATTTCTTGATGTGAATCGAAGCTTTTTTCAGTGTTATAATTTCCACATTGGAAAACAAAAAGAATCGTAACTGTTGCTAATGCAGAGAAGATAAGAGGCGTTCCAGCTAGAGAAAGACGATGTAGGTTGAGGAAAGTGCAGTTCGAACAACAGACAACGCCATTATGCGGAAACAGCAGGATGCTGGAATGATGTAATAATTACAGCCAGTGTATCATAGAAGCCCTATTTAGCCCCTTATTATCAATTGCTTTCCACAGTAAGGGTTTTTGTAACGGCCAGACAATATCCACCCAGCCTGAGCCTGATTGATATTAAATCTGATAATTGCAACCTTTGCATTCAAGAAGTTTGTAAGGCAGGATCAATTGAAATGGCAACTTAAATTGTCAATATTTTTTGTTGCTAACACACCAATTAAGGCATAGGCCTATATTTTCCTTCAACTTTTGAAAAGAGCTGTTCTGTAACAAGCCATGTCGGTATTAAATCAACCATCTAGGGCATATAATAGGGCTTTATGGTAAGCAAAAGTTTCCAAACTTCGAACAAATTTGTCATGGGGCCTAGCCATTAAGTTTGAATTGAATTGAATCGACTGCTATCTTCTGATATATGCAAAGGCACAATCAGGAGGCAGCATAATTATAAATGTTTCATGACCTAGACATGCTTCACCACTGACGTATTAATAAATCTGTTTTGATTGACATGCACATTTTTGCTGCAAACTGAGTTTAAGATGATTTCCAAATTTTAAAGATGCAATAAACAATCTTAAATGAGAAGAAGGTTTTTTTTAAACCTGTCTTTAAATGTTAAAGTTTTAAGACCCAGCTGATAAGTCCAATCAAGATTTTTTTATACTTTGCAGATAATTATGTGAATGTCATTCTAATGGCATTCAATTGTCAATTAATATTATTTCATTCAATAGGAGGCTTAAATTATTAGAAGTGAACTGAATTTTAATTCACTTTAAAACAATGGTTTATTGTTAAACTATTTTTAAACATATTGTGAGCTACTGCTTGTAATGTGTATTCTTGTTGCAGTGTATGTCAATTTGTTTGTAGAAATATTTCTTGTTCTAAGAGAAATTTTAATTTAACCTTACTGTTTTGAGTAAGATGATTAGTTTACAGGCAATTTTGATTAGGCCAACATTTAAAAATCGTTTAAAAAATTCTACCATTTTAATGCATGCTTTTGTTACGTTTGATTTATTCCAGTTTTTTTTGTTTTAGCAGCAAGCTGCTATTTCCAAAACCAATTTTTGATATAAAAACAGTTAAATTTTGTTTATCATTTGGTGTTGGAAGAGGGCTGTATGCCAGACAAATACCTCTAAAGTTGGCCTAATCAAGTTGTCTTTATTATAAACTATGGCAATTTGAATGCAGCAGAAAATAGAAGATATTGTTTTTTCCGAAGGCAATTTTAAAATCACAATGCATAAAAGCTACTTTGAAAGACACTTTTCACAATGTTTTCATGACAAAGATGTAGACACCTTGTTTCGTTTTCTAAATATTGATCATTCAAGCAATACATTAATTACAATACAAAAAGGATAACACAGTGTAACTCAAGGCAATGCTGGTCGCCAAGGTCAGCTGTATTGGTACAAGTTCTTGTTTTAAAGGACCCTCAAAATAATTTAAACACTTATAAATCACAATTTCACAATAATTTTGAAAGTGCTGTATTTGGTTGCCAAGTATATATTTTGAATTTGCTCAGATTATTGAGTTGTGTTACCTTAGTCTTTTTTCAAGGCATTTGTATTTCATATCGGATTTGGTATGATTATTCAGAATTGATTGTACAATAACATCATTTGATGAAATTCCATCTTTGATGGAAATTTAATATTGGATTCTGCATAATTTTTTTGTTAATATTTTAATGTACAATGTTACACAAATGTACATCAAAATGTGTAGTTTTGTTTCTTGAAAATAATTAATATGAGATTTGTGGTAACTCCACCATTTTTCTTAATCTTGAATTCACTAAAATGAACCAAGCAATTCTAGCATTTTTTGTATTTTTGCTGAGTTTTTCATGCTTGTTTGTCCTTCTTTATTATTCTTCCACTTTTCTTCCCCTAACTGCTCTTCAACTATCACAAAGTTCCAGCTAAGCAGTGAACATTTGTTGGTTTGGAGATAGGGACATCAGATCATGTCTGGGGAGCCTAACACTTGCCAGAAGCTACAGTATAATCCGATTATAACGTACTTTAAGGGACCAGTGTATTAAGTACGTTATATCCGAAGTATGTTGTAACGAGGGTTAGTAAAAATTACTACAATATTGTCAAATTTTACAAAGAAAACAAAGGGTTGGACAAATATTAGCCTGACACATGCAGTATCAACGATTTTAATAATAGTTAAAAATTGTTGAACAAGGGTGGTAATTGAGCATTGGAGCTTAGCTGGTTCCATGTGCTGGCCTGCAATATGAGAAGGGGTCCAGGACTCCTGCCTATTTGTAGTTCTCATTATTGCAACACAAAGATCAGACTAACATAGATAAGACTCTCATAGATTTTTCTTAACATTTTGCAACACTTTCTGACAAACATTCTGGTGCAAGATTATTTAAATTACGTTACCAGGAAACGCCCAACCCAAAATTGAATCAGTGGAATATACAGGTAAACTGCTTGTGAACATTCTTGTGGTTCATATCTGTAATTTCTTCAATATTCTATGTATGTCTAAGTCCACAGAAAGGTGGACTCCAGTTTAGTAGCTAGTAGCTTATGGACCTGAAGTCAAGAACAAAATTGCCGAGATAAAATGCAAATTTTGTGACCAATCTTTAGATTAGCTAAAAGTGTATTTCAGGATATTTCTTGCAGTCATTTTCTTGCAATCGTTTAAAAAATTCTACCATTTTAATGCATGCTTTTGTTACGTTTGATTTATTCCAGTTTTTAAATGGAATTCATTACTTTATGAGGCCCCATAGACCTTGGCTTATTCCTTTGATATTAAGCAAGGCAATGATTTATTATGATAAACTTTTCTTCTATTGCTTTTTCTTCATTCTCTTCTAATTTTCTCAAGAACGTTATTTTGCAAAAAAATGGGGGGCTGAAGTGACGGATGGAATCATAATACTAGCAACAACATATGGTGTGAAAACATGGACACTGGTATATGCGAAAACATGAACCAGTGGCCCAGAGGAGCATGGGAAGAGTAATGTTCAACATCACATGGTTGAACAAGTGGACGTAGAAAACTCAAAAAAATATGAGTGGCGAATGGGCAAGCCATGTAGCCAAATGGATACAAAAAGGTGGAAGGAGAAATTAACAATTTCAATAAAGAGAATGCGAGAGACTAAAAAAGGGATGAAAACATTATCTGTAGAATATCGCATATACCACTAAGATGAGATGCAATTTATAGAACACAAAGCTCCAACATCTTCAACGTCTACAAACTAGAGCTAAAACTTTGATAGAGAACTCTAGGTTAAAGGATAGGTGGAGATGTAATTGGCTGTCAGTCTCAAATATAATGCAATATGATAGAGCAGTAATGATTTATAAATTAGTGAATGGTCTCTGCCCGGACAGTCTAAACGGGAGACTTGTTCCCAGATCTATTTTATCAAACTACTCAACAAGAAATCAGTTAGATCTGGACATCCCAAGGTTGAACCTAGAGTTCTCCGAAAATAATTTTTATTAATTCTGGAGAAATCAAAAATCCAAATATAATTCATTTATAATTCCTTTCTTTATTTTTGTGTGTTGAAAACCAAAGCCCACTTTCCAAAAGCACGTTGATGATTTAATAAAAAACCCGCAGCGGGAATACGGTTAGTTTTTACTGTCAATGGTAAGCGTCCGGCAGCACGGCAAGTTTCACTGGCTCAATACGATTAAAGAGCCATTTTGCTATTTATGGTGTGCCTTCGGCTGCACGGTCAGTTTCACTGGCTCGCAAAGACTGATGAGTCCTTTTGTGACATCATCTTTTGTTGGTTTTGAAATTCTCACAACTTTATCCGAATTTTTCTTTGGCTGCAAAAATGCAAGAACTTTGTCTTCATTAACATCTATTGAATGCTTTGCCACCGGTACTATTTGAATAGAGGATGACTCTAAAAGTAAACAAAATGAAACGTAAACAAAAAGGAAAGTATCATAATGCTTGCAGTTTCAGACAAATAGATGAACTGTTTTCATTAAGAATTTGCCTAGGACGTCGAAGTGAAATTCACCAATTTTAGCACGAGCCTATTAGCATAATACAAAAATACTTGTAGTGTTCCGGAATAAATTATGATAGGATACGGAATACTTGATAGGAAGCAAATATGAGACTTGATAAAAGATAAAGAAGTTGCGATGCTTCGGATGAATAGCGAAAAACTGCAGGTCAACCTGATTATAATTATCTGGATTCAAAGATGGTCAAAAGAGGCAAAGAACTTCCGCATGTTGTTGGAGAAATATGTGTCAATCAGCGGTAGAAATGTTTCTTGCAAATATTTTTCCGTCAAATTAGCATGAAATCAGCATCTGAATTGGATTTTTCTGTAATTGCTCAAAAAGGCATCTAAATGGAGAGATGGTCGCATTCTAAAGATATAGGCTTCAAGGTGAAATGAACAGTTTTCGTTGATTGGGCTCAACGTATTCACAGCCAAAAAATGCAAAGGCGGGAACTGAAGATCTTCAGAAAACAACACTACACGAATAGTTATAATTTTGTGTGTTATGAACATTGGACAGGGTTTGTATTTAACGTGTGAGAAGGAAGAACCGCAGGATAGGCTGTCCACCGGTTTCTGTGAATCTTGCAATGAGTGTTGTTACGAAAGATATACAGAAACAAAGCAATACGACGACGAGAATCCAATGACACGAGATAAAATTTTCAAAATAAATCAAATTTAAGGAATATACTGATATTTCGCCCCGGCATACAGGGCTTCATCAGAGTAAATGAAACGAACGAGTTAAATTTAAGTTATTTTGAAAATTTTATCTCGTGACATTGGATTCTCGTCGTCGTATTGCTTTGTTCCTGTATATCCTTTGTATTCAACTCCTTTAAATTTATGCTAAGAATGCATACCACTCCATGTTTCATGGGAAATGACGACTGACGTCACCAAACGGTGCTTCAAGTTATTGATTCGTCGAAAATCACCAGGTTTTGGTTTGATAAGATCGGTTTTCATGTCCGGATAGATGACCTTGAAAAAAATCGTTTCTTAACAGTGGGGAACTTAAATATGTCGAAATAATGTTAAGACAATGCAATTGAACGCCGGGAAGGAGATCAGCTCAGTTCCATGAATTATTGGGCCCTCATCTGAACAGAAATGATGCAAAATAAAAATCGATTATCTACGCAAAACCATGAATTAAAATTAGAGTGAGATTCTTAATGGGCAATACTAAATGGGCACACTTCTAAAGGGCAATCACAGAGAGCAAGCAGATGACAAGCTGTAGCTGAAGAAGATGAAGTGCTGAATCGTGAGCTACATCCAGTGACAGATTTGAACGTGGACATACTGCAGTAGAAAAGGACGTGACGTAGCAATGAAAATTGGTAACTTAATTGCGAATGTTCAAAAAACTGCTTTGCATGTTTGATTGATTAACTAGGCAAAAGTTTGAGGAGCTAAAAACTGAAATACAAATAATTAGCATCTACAGGAAAGCCTTGTGACATCACGAAGGGGCGGATGGACTGCAAATAACATAGAAGGTTAAACAGTGTATCTTTGTGAAATAGATGGCCTGAGGCAACATAAAATAAGCACACAAAACTACACGTACTGTGGATTAGATAAAAACAATATCACAATACTGCCATGAACCTAAAGTTCAAATCAATTCAATATGATGCATACGTTCCTTGTACCACTTGTTCAGGCAATTACAAAGGGAAGGCTAGGGCGTATAAAATAGCTGCTAGACATTCAAATTGAACTCGTGCACCAAATCTCTACAGCAGTGTTTTTCAACCACTGTACCGAGAGAAATTGTCTGGTGTACCGAGGAAAATTCTCCAATTTCGCCTAGTTAGTCTAAAAAACAAGCCCAGGGCCAGGTTTCACTTTGGGTGAATAAAAATATTTTATTTTATTTTCTTTGTGTTTATTTGATTCCTATTTAAGACACAACATTAATGAATCGTGGCTATAGGCCACGCAGTTTCATATTTCATACTTTTCTGTTATTGGTGTGCCTCATCACTTTCTCAATGAACTGCACAAAAGTTTTTAGAACTGCACAAAAAGTTTTTAGAACTGCACAAAAAGTTTTTAAAACTGCATATTTTGTGCAGATTTGCACGTTAAAAACGGAAAGTAACGAACTCGCAGTTCAGAACTAGCAAGATAAACGTGTTCTTACTGATTCAGAAAGAAAAATAGACTAGACTAACCATTATAAAGATATTCGATATATCGCTTGTATTTTCCAGTGTACAGTCCACATGATGCCAAGGGTTAGCCCAGATGTGAACCTTAGAACAGTGTCTGAAAATCTACATGGTTCTTCAATGGTAGCCTTGGTTTCCCTCAGGGGGTTGTCTACATCCATTGGCCGTAGATCGCAGTTCAAAAGAAGTCCTTGTAAGTAGGACACTGCTCTCGTCATTGAAAAGGAACCTTCTTCGAGCAATTTCTCGCATTTTAAAATTGCCTGCAAACCAGAATCGTTCAAAGATTCGATCGACAGAGGGGTCTCTCTAAAATGTCGTATGCGATCGAAGAATAACTGCAAGCAGTTCAAATCATGCTGTTTACGATCGATAGATTTGATTGAGCTTGATCTTGAGGTAAGCACCACCTGCAAGCAGTGTGCGAGAACGCGAACCTATCGATTAAATGAATTCGAAATTTCATTAAGACAATGATAATGAGATTTCATCAGTCAAATGAAAAGCAATGTCTTGCTTCGAAGATGGAAAACAGTAATTTTTGCGTTAAAGGTGTCAATAAAATTTCAGTGAGTGGTTCCTTCGCAACATTTTGTAAAATTCTTTTTCTTGGCTATTTAGGAGGTAACTTGTAACTTTTAAATATTTAACAAATATTTAGTTGTCAAAAGAGTTGTTATGATTTATACAAACAAAACACACCAGTTTTACTGAGGCCAACTCACGGTTGCCAAGGCCTATGAATGTGTTCTCTAGTCGATATGACAAAGACAAAAGCTCCTCCACTGCAGATGTGAAAAACCCGCTATTTTCGACAGTTATTGGGGTCGGAACAGCCCATGTTCTCTTTGCTCTTACTCGGTACAGAATGTTGATGCATTTGATGTACGTGGAATAGAAGTGAGCATTCGGTGCTAGACGCTGTGATACACGCTCAACATGGGTAAGATCCCGTATACATGATTCTAACACGCTTGAAGCTGCTGACAGGTCAAAGCTTCCAAGATTGCGTGCTTGCTCCAGCGTGTTGCGATAGAAAGATTCAATTTCCGTGTCTCCTGTCAGAAACAGAGAATGGTGTGCTTAAAACAATACCTCAACACTATGGACACTCAATTTTAAAAAAAAATGTACATTGAAAGTCAGAATAAAGTTTACTGGAACATTTTCTTGCAAAAAATTAAATGTAAAATAGGTATGTCGCGAAACAACCTACAATGGTCAGAATTTGTACCTACATTAAGAAAATGTAGCCACAATATAGGTAAAACACGTGCAAGCATAAAAAATGACAATTCTTTAAAGTAGAATAATTGCATCCCGTTAAGTCGTACTCAATTAAGCCGAACTGATTTTCAATTACCATTGGATTTTCCTACCTTATTTGAGTCATAAGCCAGAAATTTGTTAATGTCGGATCATTTCCCTACCCCCACCCCGCCCCCTTGAAGGTCCAAAGAAAAAGGAATTCAGCTGTGTTTGTAAAATGTGACAATCTTGTTAATAAGATAGTACGCAGAACAAACCGACGCCATTGCTATTTGTCCAGCACCTGACATCCTTTCTTAGTTCTGGAACGAGTTCTGGCAGGCTGTCTCTTAAGTAATCATAATGCCGCTTTGTGTGTTCAGGAAGAAGAGATGTCACGGCTGGGCATTTTATTGCGGCATTAAAAACTAAAATGGCTAACGCAGTGTATACTTGGTCGTCTAGATTTGGTTCAGGAATTGCGAAATAAGGATGGGTGGAAAGCAGCTCGGAAACTAAACTAGACACAGCTTCAGCATTGCGTTGTCCTATTTCTTTCATGCATCTACAAAAAGAAGAAAAGAAGAAAGGGAGAGTTGATTAGTGCAAGAAAGGTTGGGCAAGAAGATCTGTAAAAAATCATACATTATTTGAATAAAGTTAATTGTAGAAGACTTATAAATGATTATTCGAAGAATAAACAGGAGAACAAATAATGTATTTTTCAAGCCAATAAATAAACTTGGAGCCTTTGGAACTTTTTGCAAACACGTTTGCAAGGCTAAGACTTCTTCACATCATTTGCTTAAATCATTTCTAATTTCTTATTTCTGTTGTAACAATTTGAAAAAATTATCAAAACAGCCACGGTAGCATTTCAACTCTTGAAAGTTGTTACCATGTATATCCTAGGCAGAAAATTTTGAAAGCACACTCTCTTTTCCTTGTTAGGCCTTGCGATCTCTCTATTTTTGAAACTTTCATCAGATGAAGATACTTCAAACCTCTCAATTCTTTCGTCTAGTAGATCAATCTGCTTGTAAGACCAGTCAATCATCCATCAGCGAGTAGAGCAATCATATATTTTCCGTTTTCAATTAAATTCAGTACTTTTTCAATAAGAAAACCTCAGATATTGAACTAGGTTGATTAAACCATGTTTATTTCTCCTATAGATTCTGTGCGTAGCCTGCGCGCAGACTCCAAGTATCTTACCAGACCCGTAGACCTTACCAGACCTACAGTTCTGGTAAGATACTTGGAGTCTGCGCGCAGGCTATCTTTGCGCGGATATTTAGCAGCAGCACTTCTACGTCATTGGATGCCTTACCTCCATATATGAGCTCGATCCTGTGGGTACTTTTTCAGGTTCTGCATAAGCGCCAGTATTGTCGCGTGTAAGCACGATCTAGTCGACAGATGGCAGTGCGAAAGGAGCTCTCTAACTCCTTCTCTGATTTCCCAGTTTGAATCACTCAAAACATTGAACATAGTGTCTAGTTGTTCCTCGCGCAAATCAACGTGTTCGCAAATCTTTATCAAACTGTTGATCGAATTCAAACGGACACTTTCGATTTCATCATTAAACATATCAACTAAAAAGTCACATGACATTGCAGCAAATGCCGAATTCTGATTGGCCAATTCACATAAAGAGTCAACAGCAGCACGCCTCACTTCCATGAATTCATCTTCGAGTCCTCGCACAAAGGCACCGCAAGCCCCTATACTCATCAAGGTAACCTCTTCTTCATTGACGTGCTTTGCACGATCGTTATCGCCCCACTTTCTGCCTGTGCTCCAACCACTACTAGATGATGAGCCATCCTTTAGTCCACGGGAACGCTCCTTTTCTTGCTCATGATAGCTCTTCCTCTTCTACAAGAGAAAGATAAATGAATCAGTGAAAGCAATACTGTTCAGCAGCTTTTGCAGTACAAGCAGAATCCATATTAGCACGATTATACACATTATTGAATTTCATAGTTGTAATATTCTGCAGCTTTCAATCAACAAGGTATAGTCTGTTTAAGACCAAAGGTGCAAATTGTCTTTACGGCTCGCCTTCAAACCAAAATAGCAAGAGGCTGAATTTAGGAAACTTAGAAAAAGAGGCCACCGTGCACTTGAAAGAAGGGGGAGTTACAAAAAGGCTTTCGTTGCATCATCCTGAAAAATTAACAAGCCAAGTTGCACATCCCACTGAGAGGTTAAAACTCAAAGCTCGCTGACTATAATTTTGAGAATTCTAGACCAACAACATTAAGTCAAGTCACATTAACAGTTTACTACAAAACTTAAATCCTTATAAAACTAGTATAATCAAATAGTGAATATTATATGATATGACTTCAGGTTTAAAACCTATTCTTTAAACCAAAGCGTCAAAATCATTGAACAATCGCGACATTCTGTTGGATAAAAATTCTGTACAAAAGTTTTCGTCAATCAGCACTAGTTTTGAGAATTATATGAAAGTAATAGCTTACCCTTAGATGCGACATAAGCTTTTTATCCAGCGTTTGTTCTAAATAGATGAAGCTGACAAGATGGAGAGAGCCAAGCAGTCCTGTTGCTTCAGCTCGCACAATCATGGACCCATCATTTATCATGTTACAAATCTTGATGAAAGCATCATCGACCAGTCTTTTCTCGTCTGGAGATGAGCTTTTGATCCTCCTAATGAAATCAAAAATCATCTTAAGTAAATACTTCGGCCCGTTGATCTCCAGTGAAGGTTATTGAAGAAACGTGGCAATAAAACATTAATATGTTTAAATTGTTTCTAAAGAAGTAAACGATCTTACCACTATCAGAGAACAATCTATGCTACACTTCAATTTAAAGCGAATCAAACGCCAGAAGGACACTTCTCTTCAAACAAGATGTGTTGTTTAGAACAATTAGAGCCTGAGCCAAGGCTATTATTTAGAAAAACTACAAACTACCAACGTAATATAGAAATACTACAAAAGTTATGTTAAGCTTCTAGAAGGGAGCTTAAAAGCAAGGAGTTTCTTGGAAAGGGGAAAACATTTCAGAAGTTGGAGGTAGACATAAATGCTACGACACTGACTATAAATCTCAACAGTTTTCTGAACTCTATCGAACAGCAAATTTTCATAGGTCGCAATAATCATTATATTGTTCAACTACATCAACTCCACCTAATAGACTGACATCGAATTGAATGTTTATCTTCATGTGAGTTCTTTAAAGAAAGACAACAAAGTGATTATCGTAAGATTAACAGTGAAGAATTGGATGGCGAAATATCTTCAGTGTCATTTTATGAAGCGACAAAAATTGCTAGATGGAGTTCAGATCAATAATTTGTACCTTTCCGGGTAAATGTGACTTATGACCCAAATAATCTTGACAGCTGCCATTCTGACTACCTCGTAATCATCATTCAAAGCATTAGACGCTTTCTCGTAGACATTCAGGCCGAGGCTGTGACCACGGTGGTGCAGAGTAAGCTGTGATGAAACGAAACATTGAATTTGCAAACAACTGCTACATACACTGTTACATACAAAAGTAAAAATACTTTCATGGCGAAACGAATGCAAAGGATAGATGGTCGAACACTTGTTTTCGTTATACTTTCAAGCACTGTTTAAACAATTTTAGCAATAAAAACTGTTTTGTGGTCTTCGGTGTTGACGGAGATTTTGGATCAAAAAGCGATTTGGATCGTTTTATTGAAACAACCATACAAAAATGCATTTTCAGCCACTTCTTTAACGACTTTTTGACTATAAGGTATAAACATATTTATAACCTATCAAAATAAAGAGGTTGAATTTGTCAAAAATTTTCAAATACGAACTATGAATCCTTACAAATGATACAATCAGTACGGAGGCACTTTTCAAAATGGAAACCAACTTACAATCCCTTGAATGGCACTTGCACGGACCCTTGGATCCTGATCAGTTGAGAACTCGCAAAAAAGATCTGGAAAATCAACATAACGTCCACCACTCAGACGCAAGCCATCTTTAGGACACATCTGACTAAGCAGCTTTAGACATGCACATCGCACGTCCTGGTGTGAATCCGTCAGTCTCTATAATGAAAAACCCATGTTACATAATCGAATTTCTAAGAGGATGCTAGTATTGTTTTGAAATGGCCGAAGGAGCAAAATCCAAAAACAACACACAAAACAGGATTACGGGGAGATGGCATTTTCTGTTTTAATCCCTCTTCAAAGGCCAGGATATGCGGTATTGATTTGATGTAGGTAAATGAATATGATAGTCATTATAGAGGTAATATCTATCTTATAATATATATATTTCTTATACAGGTAATAAAAATATATCTATCTTTAAAATACAGGAAATTGGATGGCTATCTTAGATAATGGAGTGGAGAAGGAGATTCTACTCTGACAAGAATGGCTGAAGATCGGGAAGGATGAAGACAAGCTGTCCACTCACGGGTGCACCCACCGCCGCCTCGGCTAACGAGCAGATGATGATTATCTATCTTAAACATATGAAGAGGTACACACTTTTTCCAGTGTACGTAATAACAACATTCAATGCCGTGTCGACCCTTGCATGCATAACCTAAGTTTATAAAAAGTTACAAACCTTGTAAGAAAGCTTTAATATCTTTTGTATGATGTCTGCCTGCAAATGAAATTCAGTGTACGGAATTAATCCCATTAAAATTATGTTTTATGTAAAAATCGAGGATTCCATAGTTAGATCTTCTAGTTGTATTAGAAAAGTTTATTAAAATAATAAAAAGATTATGTAATAATAATGTAATACCCTCAAAGTACTGGTTTCTTAGTAAAGGGTTCCACAAACCTTTGCCGGTATCAACTGCCCGATGGTACAAAACAACTTCAAGTACTGTATAAAGACGTTGTGATTTGCTAGAAAAAACATAACAAACGATATTTGAAACAGTTATGCAAAAATTTCAATGGAAACTTTGATGACCCTTTAGGTAAGAAAGGTTTTGCAAAGCAATAAATAGGTATCCCAAACAAATAGCAATTTCAAAGTTAATCCCGATGATCGCTGAAAACAGACCCTCTTATTCATGGCAATTATCAAATCCAACAAAAGGTTTTTCCAGCACGAATGGTTCAGTAAAACAAAAGTAACGATGCAAACTTTAGACTTCAAGGGTTGACCCCTTATTCAACCTAACACACGGCAACTTTTCAGGGGCTTACACGAGGCCCCAAATTTTAGAAAAAGTTTTTTCAGTCCTTAAATACCTCAAAATCATAATCGTATTCATTCTGTTTCCGCCAATTTCGAGAGAGACTTGGTGCAATGGCAAGAGAAATGGGCCCCTACCAAACAATACGAGTTGCCATTTAATAGAAAAATTAAGAATCGCGATCGCCCGGTAGCCCTACCGGCCAGTCCGCTTCTTGCTGTGGTAAAAGAAAACCAACAAAAGAAGCATTTTTACATATACCAACCTTCCATTGATGAGTAATTGTGTCAAACCCAATCTTACCTCATTCTGCAACTTTCTGCATCTTCTTTGTAATTACCAAGGAGCATTTCAAAAACAATTATCGAAATCAAAATTGCCCTTTGAGCGTGGAAAACATTTGAAATGTTGGTACTTTGTTTTTTTAGCTAAACTTGAGAGATTTTTGTGTTTTATTTAGTCAGACTCAGGATTTGATACCAAAACCTTTGTTGTAGGTGCTGCAGTACAGAAGCTATGAGAACCTGGGTGTAGTCCGAATGTCCCCAATTTCGGAAATTTTGCAATTTTTAACCTCACATAACTCGGAAACGAGTTAACCTAGAACCCTGCAATCTTTGGCGTGAGCTTTTCTTATGAAGTTCTCCGCCCATAGAAATTTTCAAGAAAATTCACGAGGGTGAATTAAAAACGTTTGATATGGAATATCCCAGCCATTGCATTAAATTGAGGTAAAACATAACATTAAGACCATCAATGCAAGAATAAATTTATGGTACTTTCTACTGTAAAAGATGAACACTTTATTTGAATGTAAAAATCAAAGTTTAAAAAAAAGTTTTTGCTACTTCATACCTTCCTTTTGAGCCATATCAACAAGATCGTCCATATTGACAAGCCTACTCAAATTTGGAATCTTCATTACATCTCTAATAGCTAAAATGATCCTTCCTTTAACACCATGATTGTCTTCCTTTCGAAGAACTTCTTTTAAAACCTTGGCAAGCTGCTCCCCATCATCAGTATTCAGACCACTTGTTGGAATGCTTGATAACCTCAATAGACTATTAAGCCGTTCATTTAATCTCACACTGCTAGAAATATCAGAGATCAGCTTGTGTGTAGACGAGCTGAGTGGCTCTTTAATTCTCAGTTTCAAGGGTGGGATACCTGGCACGGTTGTGTCATCCTTTGTTTCAACAGTGGTGGTACTAAAGCTAATGTCAGTAGCAGCTGGCCTCTTCAACGACATGATTTATCCAGAATGAAATATGAAATCTGAATGCACCTGAAATATAAATAGGAATCTATAAACAACATGTATTTGCAATTGAGAAAAATTAATTTACAAAAAAGGAGTTCCATAAATATACTGAACCAATTAATCACTACAAAAACTAAAATCAGGTGTATACACAAGTGTATACTAAAGGTGGTGAGAAAACAATTGATAAGCACCCTTTTGTGGCATTGTTATGATAAAATGTTATTTGGAACAATTGATGTGGAAAACTGAGACTAAATAAGACAAACAGTCTGCTGACAAACTTTCTTGGAGAAGTCTGTGATCAGTGGAAACAGATCCCCAGCGTTTATTATATACCTCAGCGTTTTATAATATGATGCTATTTGTCCAGAAAGCTCCTTTCAGGGGGAGTTGATCCTTTTTTCTGCAATTACAGGTCTTCTTTTTGCTGCTCTTGTTTTTTTCTGTAGCTTTGTGTTTTTAACGTGTTTATAGATAAGGCTGAGGAATGCTCAGTTGACGATAGTGGAAACATTTTTACTTAAGGGTGGGTTAAACCAAATGATGTTACATTTACCCTTGCCCTTGTTAGCTTTAAAGCGTTTTTCAACATAATGTAGCTGATCCATGAGATTTAAGGGCTTTGTTAGATATATGCAGTCCTGGTATATGAACTTTGTTTCCATGCTTGTAAACACACACCTTGAAAAGTTAAGATGTACAATAGCATGCAATCCATAAATTGGAGAGCTTATGATTTTTAAGAAGACCTGAAATGCAATATATGTATTTGAAGGAGTGTATCATTACTGGAAAAGCAAATGAGGTTTTCATAAACCAAATAATTTTAACGGAATTTTAGTGGACATTTCTTGTGAAAACAAAGTAAATATGCAACAAAAAGCATACAGGTTTTAGGTCCTGTCTCCATTACTCTGTTTTCATAGGAGAACAGCTTTGGATGAATCTGTTTTGGATTTTGCTTTCCCATTAAAGTGCTCAAAAACGGTATCATTGGATCCCAAACTGGAGTCATTCAAAAGCAGTTCAAAGTGGCGTCATTCAAAAAAGGAGTCATTTGAAAATGCATAATTTTACTGGGAACAGCATAGACAGAGGGACTAGAAAACAAAAGCCATTCGAAAACAGTGTCATTTGAAAATAGAGTGATTCATTCTCAATTTCAAAAGGTGCTTGAACAAAAGATATGAGAAGGGATGGAAATGGAGTAATGGAAACAACTCTGTTCATATTTTGACTAGGACCAATGGGAACTGTTCAAGAAAATATGAAATGGAATGATCTGGAAACAGAGGCATACAAAAACTGAGCGATAGAAAGAAACAGGGTCTAAAAGAGTGATTAATGCCTCCCTGACAATGCTATCAAGATAACTTACACATAAGATATATAAAAAAAATTACTCTAAAGAATGATAGCAAGAAATTGAAAGAAACAAAATATAAATAAAGAATAGGCAGTCAAAATGTGGGGATGCATGTGTAAGGCATGTGTCTGCAATCAAAAGCCTAATATTACAATGACTGTACATAGGTGCTGCTTGGTAAAAGATCTATTTTTCCTACGTTCTGTCAGATATGTGTCTGCAGATTGCTGCAGGCAGATTTTTGATTTTGTTAGGTGGATGGTTAGATTGTTCATTAAGATATAAATATATGTAAGTTGTTAAGTTTTTTGTAAGGGTTATATTTACTAGAATCTAGAGGTAAAGATGTAGGGGAAATATTCACCAAAAGTTTAATGTTAGATGTAAAAAGTTTACAACTTTAAGGTCGGTTTCTAAATAGTTATATTTAAGTCAAATTTTTTAAATTACATAACTGCCCCCATAGTTAACACCTATAAGCATTGAAATTTCTGAAAACTCCAGGGACATAACAACTAAATATAGTAAACAACCATAGAGAGAGTAGTTTCAATAGTTGCTTGATAAACGCATTAAGTATGAAACTCGAAGTAGCAACTTTGAGCCATCCTGTTCTATACACCAAAAAGTGTGTACAGCTCTGCCTTTAGAGCGTAGGGTATTTATGACAGACATGTAAACTGTAGCTTTCATTCATACACTCCTGCACTAGTTGAGCACTATCAACCTTCTGTTTTATAGACAAAGAAACAACCAAAAGGAGTCAATTTCAACTACTCGCTCAAGAACACACTGATCCTTTCAGCCAATGCTTATCAAATTTCTATTTGGACATTTTCATTTACTAGTAGATGTGCTATATGCTATACTTATTAGGGTTTTATATTTTTTCATAACATAAGATATTGATGTATTACAATATGGTGTAATGAATATGCTACATTGAAAAGCACAGCATTTAGGAACATGAGCCTGATACATTCTCCAAAATTTATCTCCCTCTATCCATTTACAATACATAAAAGACTGCAATGTTTGTACCACTCTTTACCTATTCAAGACCAATAAAAATATGCACAAATCAAATATGGCAATTTAGCTGTGCTTTCTAACTATGAATCAAGATGAATATAGATGAATAACAAGTTAAATGGGGTAAGCATAAACAAAGGTAGATGGAATGGCCTTCTTTCAGCATTCATGACTAGTTATGTCATGAATAAAAGAGGTTATCACATAGATGGATCACCTCATGGATCAAGCTGGGACTTTGCCTCCATAAAGTGCAAACACAAACACAAAAGTTGGCCAAGTAAAAGTGGCTAGAAACTGTACTAAAACTCAATAGAATACAAATTAAATGGCTCATTCACTTCTTCAAGGCTTACTTCTGTCAAGGGTGGTTATGCTATGGACAACAGAGCCTGTCTTACTGTGAGTGTGGCTCCAAAATTGTGTTTGATTTAAGGGCATGTGGGCTCGAATTATCAAAATGAAATTATAGATGCAAGAAATTAAGTTCCCTGTGAGGGATGAGGAGGCAGACCCCTACAAAATGTTGATCAGTTTGCAGTAAAATTTGTCATAAATTTCCCAGCAACTTTGCTTTTTTTGAAGATTTTGCTAATGTGACCAAATATGTCACAAAGCATTAAAAATGCAAGATTATGGGCCCATTTGGCCACCCTGCTTGTCATTTGGTGGTACAATCTTTCTAGATTTTCAAAAAAATTTGACAATGTGAATCATGAAGTTCTTTTAACTATACTTGAGTACTATATAAATAGAGGGAAAATCTTGGTTTTGTTTAGATCCTATCTTTCTGACTAAAAACAATATGTTTTTAAGATAATCAAGCTCAAGTTGCCTTAATGTCAAGTGTGGAGTCCCACATGGTTCTTTCCTTAGTCCTCTTCTTTTCCTGATATACATAAATGATTCACCTCTCATCCTCAAAACTAGCATTTTATCTATTTGCTCATGATACAAATATCTCCAGTGAATCTGAAAATCTTTATCAGCTAGATGTACAAAGAATGGATAATACAAAACTTGAACATCGAAAAGAAAACACCTTTCAGGTGTTCTCTTGACATTGGTAGTCTTTTCACAAATGTCCCTTTGAGTGAGGCCATCAAAATATGTGCTGACGCTTTGTACCGTAGCGAGCTTAATAGCCTACCATTCCCAGAGGAAGTATTCATTGAACTGATGGAAACTGCAACATGTTCAGTTGAATTCAGTTTTAACAATCAAATGTACCAACAAAAGGATGGTGTCGCTATGGGCAAAACTCTGCGACCTGCCTTGGCCAATATCTTTGTTGGCTTTCATGAAGAGCGTTTGTTTGACTGCGACCAAAAGCCAGGTGTCTATTTTCGGTAGGTGGATGACACATATACCATTTTCGAAACAGAGGCTGAGTGTGATATTTTTCTAAAACACCTTAATAGCCTACACCCAGCCCTCCAGGTTACGTTTGAAAAAGAAGAAAAGGATTCCTTGCAATTTTTAGATGTTTTGGCCGAAAAGTCTAACTCTGGATTTCTTACCAGTGTATCCCAAATCTACTTTTACCGGTCAGTACATACGCTGGAATTCATTTTGCCAAAAACAATGCAAAGTCAAACTTGTCAAAACATTAGTACATAGGGCACTCATGATCTGCTCAAAATCCAAACTACACGCTGAACTGGAAAAACTTAAAACGATCTTCCTTGACAAGGCTGTCCAGAAGACGTCATTTTATCTTATACTAAGGAGAAGATCGCAAATTTTTTGGCCGTTCAAAAGTTTGATCTGCAAAAGTTCCCAGTTTATTTGAAACTACCATGGATTAGTAACACTTCCTTTCGATTCGAGAGTCACATTAGGCAAGCCATAACTAAATGTTTCTTTGCTGTCAATCCTTGTGTTATTTTTTGTTTCTATGTTCTTGTATAGTATTTGAATTTTATGTATAAATCTGTATTTTGAATTGTTTGTTTAGTTATTTTCACTTACAATATGTAGTGAATTTAAATGAAGTGAACGAACTGAAATGAAAAATATAACATTCGTTGTGTGATGCTATGCTGAGAATGGTGATATTTTGCTTTTCAATGTTCTAAGAAATTTTGGGTTTGTTTGAACCCGCTTACAAGTTTATCACCAAAAACTTGCTTAAAGGTATTCTGTAATTTAATTTAAGAAAGATAAATACCCTTTAGCTGATTGTTTTGGTCAAGTCGTCAGTTCAGAGGTGCTCCACAAAACATCTTTTGGCAGCCATTACATTCCCTCGATTTCTGCATGGGATCGAGGCTCTAAAAACTTTTTCAATTTAAGTTGTTCTGTCGCGAACGCGATCGTCCCCCGTATGGAATTGTCCTTCTCGAAACGAGACTACGAGACAGTAGACCCAATACGACCACATCTGGTAGATAATCGTAGATAGAGCGACCATCGTGATTAGAAACAAGGATGGAGGTCAATATAGTTAGGGATGCAGGAACAAAACAGAAATGTACCATAGAAAATAACTGAAGGTGATTTATGTTAGAAATGTCTTCTATTTATGATTCCATGTGGTAATTCAGCTGCCCTTTTCATGAACCCTTAAAAAAAGCAATGGGATGATTTCATTCAGTCATTTTGTCTTGCTGAACAGAAATGTACCATGTAGAAAATATCTCATTTTAAAGTCAGTTTGCAACAACTGAAGGTGATTAATGTTAGAAATGTCTTCTATTTATGATTCCATGTGGTAATTCAGCTGCCCTTTTCATGAACCCTTAAAAAAAGCAATGGGGTGATTTCATTCAGTCATTTTGGCTTGCTGAACAGAAATGTACCATGTAGAAAATATCTCATTTTAAAGTCAGTTTGCAACAACTGGAGGAGATTTATGTTAGAAATGTCTTCTATTTATGATTCCATGTGGTAATTCAGCTGGCCTTTTCATGAATGCTTAAAAAAAAGCAATGGGGCGATTTCATTCAGTCATTTTGTCTTGCTGAACAGAAATGTACCATGTAGAAAATATCTCATTTTAAAGTCAGTTTGCAACAACTGAAGGAGATTTATGTTAGAAATGTCTTCTATTTATGATTCCATGTGGTAATTCAGCTGGCCTTTTCATGAATGCTTAAAAAAAAGCAATGGGGCGATTTCATTCAGTCATTTTGTCTTGCTGAACAGAAATGTACCATGTAGAAAATATCTCATTTTAAAGTCAGTTTGCAACAACTGAAGGTGATTAATGTTAGAAATGTCTTCTATTTATGATTCCATGTGGTAATTCAGCTGCCCTTTTCATGAACCCTTAAAAAAAGCAATGGGGTGATTTCATTCAGTCATTTTGTCTTGCTGAACAGAAATGTACCATGTAGAAAATATCTCATTTTAAAGTCAGTTTGCAACAACTGAAGGAGATTTATGTTAGAAATGTCTTCTATTTATGATTCCATGTGGTAATTCAGCTGGCCTTTTCATGAATGCTTAAAAAAAAGCAATGGGGCGATTTCATTCAGTCATTTTGTCTTGCTGAACAGAAATGTACCATGTAGAACATATCTCATTTTAAAGTCAGTTTGCAACAACTGGAGGAGATTTATGTTAGAAATGTCTTCTATTTATGATTCCATGTGGTAAGTCAGCTGGCCTTTTCATGAATGCTTAAAAAAAAGCAATGGGGTGATTTCATTCAGTCTTTTGGCTTGCTGAACAGAAATGTACCATGTAGAAAATATCTCATTTTAAAGTCAGTTTGCAACAACTGAAGGTGATTAATGTTAGAAATGTCTTCTATTTATGATTCCATGTGGTAATTCAGCTGCCCTTTTCATGAACCCTTAAAAAAAGCAATGGGGTGATTTCATTCAGTCATTTTGTCTTGCTGAACAGAAATGTACCATGTAGAAAATATCTCATTTTAAAGTCAGTTTGCAACAACTGAAGGAGATTTATGTTAGAAATGTCTTCTATTTATGATTCCATATGGTAATGTGAGATTTAGAATGAATGGCAATGCTTTTAAATGAAGACATTAAACATTTTTTAAAATAATTATGAATAACATTATTTTTACAATAATGTTTTTGTAGGCTAGTCCCATCTTTATTACAGAGAGTGATCCAGAAACATGTTTCTAATTTAGATTGATACTTTTTTATACAAACTGATTAATAATGTAGCCAAGGTAGTAAGATTGGGGGGACACAGGCCAGTTTAATAAGGCAAAAATCGGGGTCTACATCCTTTGGAAAAACAGAAAATGCCCTTTTTAAATAGTATTGTTTGCATCCACCCTCTCACTACGCTACTGCATATGATCTACATTGTTAATTCAAGGGCAAACTATCTGTTGGCTAATATCAAATTTTTGCAATGTATTAAATTAGGATCTAGATCATGTTAGGTTTTGATGGATTGCTTGGTAATTTTCTAGGTACCTAGCCTTTGCTGATTGGCTGAAGTATAGTTATCTTATCGGCAAGAAAAATATGATGGAATCACAAATTTCTGTACATCATCATTAAAGGTTTGAAACAAGTTAAATGTTGCTCTTTGCTTGTGGTTCAATACAATAGAATTGGATGAGCTTTTCAGCATCAAATCAACATTACCAAAGAAAAAATAAATATTTTAAATTAAAAATCCTCGTCTGTTCAACAAATTTTTTTCTGCAATCGAAATTTGCAGTGTTGGTGGCACAACAAGACTGGTTGTTGAAAAGTAATTGTGGCGGCTTTTGATGCAAGAATAATTTGCATGGTAATAGCCATTATTGTGAACAATCATCGACTTTTTGATTATTTTGTTGAAAATTCTTCTACCCTCCCTGTGGCAAACTACAAATGATTCGTCCTTGTAAGACCCTTGGCATCCTTGGCATTTTGAAATCCGTTTGCTCCAACGCTTCAAAATGAATGGGGATTCTGGACTGTGCCACGGTTGTGTATCAGTTGATGAGGCTTGCGGTGGTGTATGTGCTGATGTTGATGCTGATGTTGATGCCGATGCTGATACTGTGGAAGATGCTGATGCCGCTGTTCCCTGCTCACGTATGAACAGAGATGAGCATTCTAGTCCATTTGCCATTTCCGCCTTCTGCTCCATACTTGATGGCAAACAGGCTACGTGGAATCGCTTTTCGTCAATGCACTTCTTACACCAAACCTATTATATAAGCTCAATTTTTCACGTCTTTTCCAGTAAACTACTTTTGCAGCTTAATCATTGAAGGATAAACATGAAAATAGATATCAAACCAATTTTGTGAAAGAAAGTACTTACCGAATCATCGCTAGTAGCCTCTGCGCCACAAAATCGGCAAATGTCACTTATTGCATCTATGACAATAGGCAATTTAAATTTTTTATATTCGATATAAATACAGAATATATTACGAGATGTACCAATGGACCTTCAAATATATTGTACAATGTTAACATTATTGCATTATTTTCGTTCATTGACAGGCTTTTAACAGACATGACACAAATTTTAAGTAGATTTGAAAGGCTCTCCCACCAACACTGGGCCTGCCGAATAGCGGTATGCAAAATTTGCTATTCTATCCATAGAAGACTTATTATTTGTCTTTAATTTGGCAGTAATAAATTGCTTTAACCCAATATTGATGTGGCAAACCATTCTACGTATACTCCAATATAGATTATCTTTTGATTTTTTATGTTAAAATTTTGTCAATATCTATGTATATAATACCTGAAAATGTGATGAGAGAGGTGCCAAGAAGATTTCTTTCCCTTGCCGCGTCGACTGTCTGTGGGAACAGTTTCTTTCCGAGAATAACATCAGCGTACTACAAAAAAGTTGAATATTATTTTAGCTTTAAAATTGGCTTGACGAAATACATACGTACGCGAAAGTTGTCATGATTAACTGGCTATCTTCTTTTCTTCAAAGCGCCAATTTTCAGAAACGCCGAAATCTTATGAGCATGCAAAAGAACGAAAATATATTTCTCCGTGTCAGAAAAAATAAATAAGGCAGTCAGATTATAAACACATACCTTTAAGCAGTAGATTCCACAGGAATCTGAATCTTTTTGTAGCGGGTACGAATTTGGGCTCGCAAATATCCATTGGTCGCTTTGAGGATCGCACCTCGCATTCATGCTTAACCTAGTGAGTGCGAAATTTCGACATTAAAAATCATGTAACAGCTGCGATAATTGTTTTATAATTCAGCATAAAAGTTACAATACTATGATAAAGTCGACAATAAACTACCTCCATTCAATTTCGTGCTCTCTTAGTTCTTTTCTTGTCGCTTGACGTAGCGGGTCAATGTAGGTGACTCTCCTCTTCGTTGGGTAGATCACCTTGAAAGAGCAGAACTTTTAATACAAAACAGGTAGAGCTGTCTTTTCAAGACTACAAAGCATATATGACAAGCAAAGCTATCGTTTTCATTTCTCAGTGCAAGTAAGAGCGAAGTTGAAACTACTCACGAGTAATACCCAATGATTTCTTGTTTTGTTGAGACACCCAAGGCAGACGTTTGCATTAAAAAGTTGTTCCTTCAAAGAAAAAAAGTATTTTAATTACAGGATGGTCACACTCCATCTCAAAAATTGTTTAAAAAGAAAATTATTTTTTTTGAATGAGAATATCAAGGAAAATAGTTTGGCGAATACCAAGAAGCTAGCAAATAATTAATAAAGTATCTAGTTGTAATACATACGGCATGATTTTTTTTTGTTAACCAAGTTTATCGAACAACACTTTCTACAAATATTTTGTGTAATGTATATATCCTTTGAAAATATTTGAATGCATTCATGCCTTATCTAGATTTATTATGTTGTGCCATTTCTACATGTGACATACTCCTACCATTGTCTGTCGTTTTGTGCCTCTACTACCTTCTGACCCATTAACCATCCTTGTTATGGTTTCGGTGTTTATAACCTTGATCAACCGCATCTGGTGGGAAAATCAATTATGTTTTAACGACAAACTTCTTGATGAGCTGTCTCCCAAGCAAAATAACGCCGTTCCAGATATGGAGAAAGCTAATTCCTTACTTTGTACTTGGATGGTGACAAGCACATCGGAGCCAAGGTTTAGGGGGGGGGGGGGGGGGGGAAGAGGTGTAGCCCCTCACATTTTTGCTGGAGTATGTTAGTGGTTTTGGGATCAAATATAATGGTAGCAAATTACCATTCAAGTCTAGCCATTTTTCTGAGCCTCTTCACTCCAGAATCTGGTCGCAAAAAGCGCCAATAAAGTCAACGATTGTAATTAACAATAATAACAAGGATTGAATACCTCCAACGTTTCTGGCACATCTTCCAACTCGATTGGAAACTTTGGGTCTCGCCCGTACAGCACCTTGAACGGTGAGTATCTTGTCGAAGCTTGTTTTTTTGATCGCATTGACCACAAAGCTGCATCAAGGTACTCATCCCACTTAGCAGGGTTTCCATCAACCAATGTTCTTAAGCGCCTGTATAAGATACTTTTATTAGCATGAACTGAAGTAAATTCACGAATTCAAAATATCATTAGATATTCGGATCGAATAACAGATGCATAATATCGCAAAGTGTATCAAATTTTAACTGCCCCTTTTGGGGCTCAGGCCCTTTGAATCTTTTTAACCCTAGATTCTCCAAAGGCTCTTGACTCGGTACAAATTTTATCCTTACCCTACAGGTGATGGAAGCTTCGAAATTCTCAGTCTTATAGCCAAATTTATCAGGTAGATCAAATGCCAAATATTGATGCGGTGTGATATCAATAAAAAGATTGATTATTCATTAAAAGAAACAATCGCATATATAGGACTTGCATTTGGTTTAGAACTTAGAACTACGTGTGAATAGAAAGGCCGTGCCATAAAAAAATTATTGATACCGTTGAATGGTCTGATTGGTTCTTTCGTCTAAACCATTAGTCTGGGGATGATATGCGGCAGTTTTCTTGTGCTTTGTACCCAGAATCCGGAGCAAAGTTTCATTAATCTAAGAATTGAGAGAGCAAATGAAAGAGTAAGAAAACAAATGCTATAAGCTTAATTACAACAAAAATACTGGCAGAAATTGTGTGTGGGAGGGGGTAGGGGGCAACTTAGGTTTTTGCTAAATTGTCGGTTGAGACACGTTTTTGTTGGTAAATTATGTCATTTTTCGGCAAATTTCCTTGACATTGCCTCCCTCACCCCACCTGAAAAAATGAAATTTCGCCACCGAACGCAAAGCTAAATTTTCAATCGTTTCAAGCAAACAGAATTTGGCATGACATAATCTTTATATAGAAGTCTACTTTGAAGCTAGGGATCTGGAGAACCGGCTACCAAGGGATGAAATACAACTTAAAAATCCATAGAATGAGGGATGAAGAATGTGTATAGATATATAGCAGATTTTCAATACCTCATTTACAAATTCACCCCCATTGTCGGACAAGAAAGCATGACATGCTCCATGCCTGTAAAATATCTTCAAAATACATTTCACCACTTCTCCAGCAGATTTGTTAACGATTGGAAATGCCTCGGTCCATTTCGTGAAAAAGTCTGTAGCCGTAAAAATATACGTATTCCCACTCTCAGTTTTTGAAAGCGGACCAATGAGGTCAATACCAATCATTTCAAATGGGTATGAAATCTGTCAAATAAAAAAGGAGGAGAAATAATCAAATTTATGAGCTGCTATGAAAAAAGGTTTACAAAACACAATGAAGTATTTTCTTTCAAGCTACTGTAAAAGAAAAAGTTTGTCTAGGGTTGCCGTCTTTGCAAAAATTAGCAAATCTATTTCACACCGCGGAAGCTGTCGTGTTGAGGTTATAGATATGAGCCGAAAGACTGACCATGAGAAAGAAAGACCAGGATTTACTGTGGATGTCATTGCGAAAATTGCTTGAAATTAGGGATGACCTTATAAAAAGGTGTAGCTACCACAGTGAACAAACAAAAGTAACGTAGGACTAAGTTGCTAGAATATGTAGTAAAAAGAGAGAACATTGGTCAGGTCAGAGAAGCCTGAAAACTATTTGTTCGAGAAAAAGAATCAGAACAAGACGACAGAACTGGGATTTAGACGTTTGGGCGAAATGCTGATGACGACGATGATGAAGGTAATTTATCATGAACACCATATCTTATTCTGAGCTGAATTTGAACCCCTTTCGTGGAGCTGTAATTCGAAATGTGGAGCTGGGAAATTCAAACAAAACAAAAAAGAAATATTGTGTTTTTTTGTTATTTTCCTCGTCATATTTCGTTCAAATGAAATAATTCGACTGTACTGATGATGGAAACTGTACCGATCAGCTGATGTGGCTGTATGACAAGACTTATTACCTGAGCCGTAGTTTTTGCTAATGAATTAAATTGTAGGTCATAACGATTTCGGTTTGCGAATGTGGAGCAAAGGCAATACATCTAGTGAACGGCATATAACAGCATCAATTCAACCAACACAGGGCCGGTGAAAGGGGAAGAGAGCAGAGGGGATTTTTCTTACTTTTCCATTATTTCCATCAACTAAGCAGACATTTGCTGTCACTCCCTTTCCTTTCCCGTTTTTCTTTTTTCATTTCTTGCTTTCATGCTCACCTTCTTTTACTTCTTTGTACTTTTGGATTTTTGCAACGAAACCAGCTACCTAGCAGAAGCTAGCAGAAAGGGAAGGAGCTAAAGCCAATTTTGTCCTACCTTTGGTGTCACTGATGTACGAGTGTTATGAACTAGTTGAATAAGATTCCAGAATATTCTAGCTACTAACTTTAATAGGCTTCAGCTCTTCTTTAACAACCTTGATGTCACAGTTCCGCTGGCACTCTTCACAGCAACTCACCTATGATGCAAATCAAAATTGAATGGAGATGATTTATTCAAATAATTCACAATATGCCTAATAACTAAAAAAACCCTTTCCCATTTCCTTCAACTAAATATTGAATTTCCTACCCAATTTCTTACATCCTCCCAAAGTCTTGGCCAATAGTATCGTTCGGCGATCGCATTTCCTGTCTTTGTTTGACCAGTGTGCCCACCCATGAGGCTTGAATGAAATGCTCTGAAAACTTCCCTGGCCTTTTCTTCACCTTTCACGACCTCCCTATTCTTATGCAAAACTTGCGTGCCTTTGTTTGTCTTCGAAGTGGCTCTGTATAATAGCTTCTCTCCTAAGGAATTAGATAGATCTGTTATTTGTGCAGCCAGTAACATTTAATTGTTTAAATCCACCTTTAATGCGTAAAATATTACCAAGAATGAAGTATAACTTAAGAAATTCCCAAGAATATAAAGCAAACTAGTCATATAATAATTACAAAATAAAAATATAAAATATTTGGTCATATAGTTTCAGCCCTAAAGTTTATAGTTATTCAAGAAAAAATCTCAAATTTGTTGTCATTCAATTTTACTTGTGACCTTAACAAGGAATACATATGTAGCATTTACTTTGTATGATTCATACTATCAACATATTATGTAATGGTACTTAAAATTAATTGATATTATTAGCTTTTGTGTCACAAGAAAAATGTATATCAACTCTAAATAAATAAAGAAAAAAGCTGATTTATTTAGGAAAGCAACAGGGGCTGTTCCTAGCAGAATGATTTGATCATAAGCATCGCGCTCCCCTGAGCATATATTACTTCACCAATCAAGCTGCTAAATAGCATGTAATGTGATTTAAATTTTAATTTTATCTAACACTTTAGTCTCAATATTATCAGAATTTAATAGCATATAATCCCTAAATTTTCATCCTATAATGATTTTCTTTTATGAAGTTCAACACAAACAATAACATTGTCTCTTTTGATAATCAGCAGTATCTACACAATTTATTAAAAAATTTTGCTAAAATTAAAGATTACCTTTCTTTTTGAGGGAAAGCTCAGTGTTTTTTATAGAAATAGTTTAGAAAAGTATTTTCTAGTGTATCACATAGCAATACCTTGAATGACAAAATTTTTGCTTCCTCTTCTGATTGATCTTTTTTCATCCTGGGAAGCATTGACTGGGAAGCAATGCTTCTCAAGATATTCAAAAATCTCTGTGTATTTTTTATTATCCATCTGGATTCAATAAAAGGATTCTTGCAAATTTTCTTCAAAGATAAAGAAACTAAAAAAAAGTTGAAAACACAAATTTTCAATGAATGATCAGTAGATCTTTCATAAAACATATTTTCTCTTGAGTCCCAAAGGCTTATATATTGTTTCAAGAGATTATCATGACAGGCCCTTTCCTCATTGCCAACCTTGGTCACATAACTACTACACATACAAATTCTTATATAAAACTAAGCTTTACGTTTGATGTATGCATAGATGCAGCACTTTGAAGCATGTTTTTGCCTTCGATTTGAGAACCCTGAAGTTCAAGCAATAAGATTTTCTAAAAGTGTAAGATTTTGAAATTTGTGGGTTGCTACGTCAATAAGAGAGTGCCATTTTCCAACCAGGACAATTCAACCTTGACTGTTGTTTCCAATTATAGTAATATTGGATAAAGTCTAGTAAGTTATAAAAGGTCATATAGGATATAGTCTAGTAAGTTATAGAAAGGTAATATTGGATATAGTCTAGGGGGCTAGGCCTTGCATATAGGCCATAGGCCTGTGTGATACTGGAATGTGGAATGTGACGGGACACAGAACATCCGTGTCCTTAGAGCCTTATAAGAAAATCCAGAACCTCACTAGTAACTAACATAAAAGAAAAAAGATATCATTAGCTTAGTAGTATTGCCTTGCTGTGAAACTTGCTTACGTTCTTCTTCGAATTCACACGCCCCTCGCAGCTCTAGAGAAAAAGGATGGTCACATTAGACATCTGCGCTAAAGCGACCTAAAGTGGCCTCGTTTCCATTTCAGGCAACAAGTGTGGAATACAAAGGATGGGGACATAACCGTTTAAGGTACAATCGCATTCATGACAGTTCTACGTCTGTTAAATTTAAGTCTGTTAAAAGTTAGAGGTTTTCTTATTTTGTGTTTATTATCTCTTTTATTTTTTTAAGCAGCTAAAAAATCTCTTTAATGTTAGGTCGAGCATATTCTTAGAGATCTAGACAGATGATCACGAAATTATCACCAAAAAGTGTTTTGAAAGGATCGAATTCGAAACTCTTGGCCACAGCCTCGTTTCAAGATTGGATGAAATCTGCTGGAAACTTTGAGGCCCTTTTTGAAAACGCAGCTGAAATTCATAAAGATCAAAGAGAGGAAGGCAACTGATGTTTGCAAATAACAAGAGGCCTAAAATGACAAGTGATACAGCTGAAGATATCCCAATGCAATCAGAGGCACCCGAAGTTGATTCAACAGTAATGGCACCCTCTGGATCAGCCAGTGTTAGCATTGCGCTGCATCCTTTGGTAATTATGAATGTGTCGGAACATTACACTCGAACAAAAGCTCAAGGAGAGATCAGAGATGCGAAAGGTGTGTATATGGGAATCGATTATGAATTATTTCATTTGCTAACATAGGGGGGTGGATGCAATCAGAGCAATTTTATATTACCCAGTTTCTCATCCAGTTAAAGTATTGATGATGTGTTGAAATTCCATTTTAATATACAGTTTAAAGGAGACAATCAAATAATCCTAAACTTGAACAAGCATTTGAAGCTTTCCTTTCCAAAATAAACAAACAAGTATGCATTTGTTTGTCGATGTTTAGGCAATCTTGGTGCAGAGGACTCTTGGTGCGAATTCTTCATGCTCCAGGGTGCGTTTCGTGTCAACTGCATGCCGAAGATCCACTGGGGCATTTTTAGGTACGCCAAAGATATTATCAGTTAATAAAACTGTAAGTATTGTAGGCCAGACAAAAAGAGCTGTGTAATAGAGAAAACTGTGGAGTATAAGTCATTTTTTATTCTTTTTCATGTTAACAAAAAAACCTGAGTTTATGCCATTGGCTTGATTTTCTTGGCCGCAAGTCAAAGACACCTTTCAATTTTCTATTTAACACTCTCTATCTCATAGTCATAAAGAGAAAAGCAAAAAAAACAGGGGTATGTTTGATCTATGGCCACGGTCAGAGGTATGTTTGATCTCCAGAGCAATATGGCCCATTGTCAGACTTATCAGACTAATAATTTTGATACTAATCCCAAAAAGATTGTAAAGTTGCAACACGTTTCTTAGCTCTAAATAAAATTTAGAGGCATTTTTTTCAAATTTTTACTAGAGCAACCTTCATTTGAATACATCTATAGTTCCGAAGTCATGTCTACACATTCAGTCTTTCAATTATACGACTGCAGCATGCAGATAAATATCATCAGTTTACAGTGAAAAGGCCCTCTGTCTGTAGCCGTTGCCTCTTTTTTGTTGCTATTAACGGCCCTCTTTTAAAAGCAAAGTCATATCTGCAAGTAAAGAACATTGAAATACTCCTTAATGAGAACAAATATTTCTGTGAATACTTATTGTTAACATACCAAACCAGAGCACCATATTTTTTAATCCAATTTAAATGCAGATTTAAATTTTTGATGAAACTAACATGAGAGCTTGGGAATAAACTTCATAGTGCTACGCCAAAAAAAATAATAAGAGAGCACTATCCTTCATATATTTAAACAAAGTCGCTGTTGGTGTGTTTATTTTTATTGTGAAGAAAGGTTGTTTATCAGTAAGTTGTTAAAACCCCCAACATAAACTAAAAAAGGCCATATGATTTATTTTAAGGGCAATATGCCACAGGAATGGAAAGGCGGCGAACAGAGGAATTTTGCTATTAAAGAGACCCAGCTAAATAGCAAGTCCACATATATTGGGTCTTTCACACAGCATAATTGGCAACTTTACGTATTACAAGGAGATACAAACAAAGGTGGATAAGAAGGTTGCTATTAGGATTCACAAACCTAATAGCAAAATTTCAGGGGTGTGGCTGTAGTATTTGTTTGAGACCATCCGATGAATACATCACAGTAAGTGTGGTAACAAGTGTAGGAGGGAGGTCTTTTTTTGAAAGGATTAAATCAGTTTCAAGAGTAGCGGCTTCTGCTCACTTTACCAAAGCCATAATCAGGGCCCCCACCATGAATTTGAAAGTGGGGCAGTAGCGGATTTAAGGGGGGCAACTGGGGGCACTTGCCCCTCCCTCGACGAGTTGAAGCAAGTCTGCCGCCCCTTTTTGGAAATTGTGTGCCCCTTTTGAAGAATAAGAATCAGGTGAAAAAGTTTCTGAGAGGGATAGGTTAATTTGCTTCAAGGATTACCTCAAAGTTATGTTGTTTATCGTTTCATTTTCAAAATACATGACCAGTAGATTATGAGAGCCTTTGCTGAAAAAAATTGCTTTTAGACCAATAACGCCTATGAAACTCCCAGCTGCCCCTGAGAGAGAGGTATAATAAAGAACATAACCACAGTTTTCAGAATGATTCATCGGATGGTCAGTCCCAATTAAATAAAAATAATAGGGGTTGATGTAATATTCCTGACTAAGGAATTTTCAAAGAAAAGATTTTACAGACAAGACAATTACATCTCCATTGGAAACTATTTAACTTGATATCTTTCAAAAGTTCAAACACTGAATGCATCATAAATACTAATATTGTGGAAATTGTCATGCATTGCAGGCCGAGCCAACAAACTCCTTTTTCTTGCTTATGTAGATAGATTCCAAAACTGCTAGATGAAATGACCATCAGGCTCTACCAATAATCCGAAACATTTTGCCATTATAGTTTTTTGCACAATCTGGGTTTTCTAGTAAATGCTGCATGATAGCAGAATCACAGGTTTTAGTTGTACTTTTAGACCTGTGAGTAAATGATCATAAGGGGGCCCGCTCTTTTGTATAACATTTCGAGTCACAAATCACAGGTTGCAAAAATGACCGTACCTGGAGACCATGCACCAATGAAATATAAAAAAGATGCCAGTTTTCATCATCTTAAAGATTCATCTGCTATATCTGATAGGGATGTATCCCCTTTTCTCTAACTATAGTCTCTTTAAAGCTGGAACAAAGCCACTGCTGTAGTGCACACTTGATACAAACACAAAAGCGACACAGAACTTATGTGCACTGTGAGCAAAGAGACTTCAGGGCAATTTAGCAATCAATCATTTAATCAATCAATCAATGAAATCAACCTTTCTTGACAGAGTTGCCAGATTTTGAAAGATGTCTTTAGGAAGACAAATTACCTCAATGTAACCTTATTGCTATATCTTACCTAATGATATGTGTGTAATAAAGCCACCGTTTGCACTCCCTCCAAGTCCCTTCACAGTTTTTCTATGATCTTGCAAATTTGTGATGTTGAAAATTCCTTTTCTCACAAATGATTCTAATTATTTTGTAAATTGATTTTCAATTTTTTCCCCCTTAGTTGTTGGAGCTCTTCTTGGAAAACAGGAAGGAAGAAACATAGAGATTCTGAACTCTTTTGAGCTTCAATATGATTTAATTGAGAAGGATATTGTTATAAATATGGAATATTACAGAGCAAAGGAGGAGCAATGTAAGCTACTGCTTTATCTCACCATTTATTTGCTATTGATTAATAATTTTATATCCTTCCTGTTTACATTGGTTTATATTAGATATATCTTCATTAAACTAATTTATATTGTTTAAAATTTGTTAAGCATGAGCAACAACTGTATCAGCAAATCTGCAACCTGTTAAAATCTTAATGGGCATTGCTTGTGCTCTACCAACCATCAAGGGTTGTACATCTGTGGACATGGTTGTATATAAACACAGGCCTTCCTGGGAGTAAATTAGCACAGGTGTGGCATTTTGCACCCCTAAGCCTGGTTCATAGTTCTGAATTTATTAGCTTACGCTAAATTCTGCACAAGGGTAAGCTTTGAAGCATACGCCTTTTCATCTTGCATATCCAAAAAGCGTAAACACATATGTTTTCCGCATGTCCATGCGGGAAGCTTGAAACGATACGCCATAAGCTTTTTCGGTTCATAGTTTCCAGACATGCCGTCGAGGAATGTTCCTCTTGCCCTTCTACTTGTACGGAGAAAAAATAAAAAAGAACAGCAAACATGCTGGTATATTCTACCTACAAATAGTTTAAGAACCGTTTGCGGGAATTGTGCCGTTATTGTCAACGATTCGCGTTTGATGTCAATGATTCCGGTATATAATGATTCCGCATTTTGCACCCCTAAGCCTGGTTCATAGTTCTGAATTTATTAGCTTACGCTAAATTCTGCACAAGGGTAAGCTTTGAACCATACGTCTTTTCACCTTGCATTTCCAAAAAGCGTAAACACATACGTTTTCCGCATGTCCATGTGGGAAGCTTGAAACTTAACGCCATAAGCTTTTTCGGTTCATAGTTTCCAGACATGCCGTCGAGGAATGTTCCTCTTGCCCTTCTACTTGTACGGAGAAAAAATAAAAAAGAACAGCAAACATGCTGGTATATTCTACCTACAAATAGTTTAAGAACCGTTTGCGGGAATTGTGCCGTTATTGTCAACGATTCGCGTTTGATGTCAATGATTCCGGTATATAATGATTCCGCATTTTGCACCCCTAAGCCTGGTTCATAGTTCTGAATTTATTAGCTTACGCTAAATTCTGCACAAGGGTAAGCTTTGAAGCATACGCCTTTTCATCTTGCATATCCAAAAAGCGTAAACACATACGTTTTCCGCATGTCCATGTGGGAAGCTTGAAACGATACGCCATAAGCTTTTTCGGTTCATAGTTTCCAGACATGCCGTCGAGGAATGTTCCTCTTGCCCTTCTACTTGTACGGAGAAAAAATAAAAAGAACAGCAAACATGCTGGTATATTCTACCTACAAATACTTTAAGAACCGTTTAAGAACCGTTATTGTCAACGATTCGCGTTTGATGTCAATGATTCCGGTATAAATAGCCATTTTTCTCGCTCCTGTCCAATAATTTAATATTTGTCCCGATTTCTTACCCTGAGTTCCAGACGGACGGTTCTCTAGCAAGGAATCATACATGTGCGCGTATTTGTGTATCTCTTCACAAAGTTTTCCTTCAAAATAGGCCATTGCTAAGAAATTTTCCGTACGGAAGGCAAAAAAAGTTGAAGATTTCTCAACTCGATAAGTTCGAGGCATACGGGTTTGCGGAAAACAGAATAAACTTACGTACGCAAGACCTATGCCTCTGATATTGGGCAAAATTTAGCGTACGCTAGCTCTTTGGCAAGCCGACACCAGACAAGCTGGCGCCTCCTGCTTAGAAATAAGGCGTACGGGTAAAAGTTTTGATGTAATGCATCAACTATGAACTGGGCTCTAGACTGTTTTAGGCATGTGATGGCGTGCTACTGATGTTTTGTCTTATTTTTACAAAAGTTTAATTACATATTATATGGAGCCTTGAAAAACCCCATTTCCTAAATCATTTCTTCAGTTTTCACTTCAATTTGATGCTTAAAATATTTAGATGCAGTCTCCCGCAATCCCTCTTGCCGCTAATGGGAGCTCTCTGAAACCCTTAAAAATTTTAATATTTTGGCCCCCACTTTCAATCTTATCTCTTCAAAAGGAGTATGAAAACAATTTTGAAACGACACGGTTATAAAACAGCACAGAACATTTTAGTGCAAACTCTTGGAACAGAACAAGTCTTTTGCAGCTTTCCCTCTCTTTGAATCCAGAGCACTATCAGTCTGTTTCCAAGTGTAACCCTTGAAAATTACGTGCCTTTGTCGCAACCTGACTTTTTACATATTTTTTCACTTTGACCGGTCACAAAAACGTTGTCAATGAAATAAAGAAGGGCATGCCTTTTTCATTTACATATAAGACAACATCACATTGACTAATTTCAGGGGTCGTGAGTTCGAGCCTCGCTCGGGTCGGTTATTTTCCCGCACTCTCTATTAATTATCTTCAAAATCCTGTTGTCTGTAAACTGACTAATTTGTGGAAAAATGGGACATTACCTTCGGACAAATATGCATAACCCTTTCTGGGGAGGGTTGTAACAACTTGTTTAGCACTGCGCTGTGTGTCACTTATATTTAACCCAGCTAGTGCTAGAACTGGACACTGAAATCAATGGGCAAAAAACCAATAGCATGCACCAGAAAGCGAGCTTTTCAGCATTGGCCATCAGCAAAGGCTCTCACATGAAAACTGCAGCTCCTTAGAATGATGGATGCCTCTGATTACGATACTTTGCACACAACTTGCACCAAATCTTTGTTACATATTGCTTGTTGCCATGGGCTTAAATGGTATGAACTAAAATGTCATTGTTGCCCCATTTCAGGAATATCGCAAGCTACTTTGTGACCCCTTTACTTTTCTTGCTAAAGACAGACAATTTATGAGTTTAAATCAGAATAAATACAGCATAAATCTTATCTAAACTGTATGAAAATTCAACCTAATTTACCATATGAAATTGGTATTTAGAAACATGTACATTTTAGAAACAGGTCTATGATAAAAATGCGACTTAGTTTTCACGAGCACTGGGCTTGAAGATGATTGCAAATTGTTGTATTAGAATGGTTTCTGCAACCTTAGATGTAAGAATGAAATTTAGTGGACTGCTACTAGCCCCAATACTATGGGCATTTGGTCCGTGTTTGATTGCATCCAAGTGTGGCACAACAGCTCTTCAAAATTATTACGGTGACCCAGGACGGTGGACAAGACCGGTGAAACACAACAAAATTAAAAAATTTCTTGTTTTTGTCAACTTATTAGTTTCCAACACCTTGGGTAAAAAACAGACAAAAAGTTAAAAAAATAGGCATACAATTTAACACGTCCTCAGTGTGGAGAGACATGTACCAGCACATGCAAGTGCAATGGCACACTTTTCCTGGGAAGGCCAGTAAACAGTCACAAATATAGTTGCAGAATGAAAATATTAATTTGAACTAGGAGATCCATAATGTATAAATTATTAGATTATGATTTATCTAGAATGCTGTTACAGTTTTTTTCAGGTATCATATTTGAAAATCAATTTAGAAATATTTTTCTACAAATTATAATCTTTGCTATAAAAAAGTAATTTTTTGTAGTCAGGCAAGTTTTCAAGGAATTGGATTTTATTGGCTGGTACACAAATGGTGGTCCCCCAAACCCTGGTGATGTTCATATCCATAAACAGGTTGGTATAAAATTTTTGTTACACAAATTTACATGCTATTGGAGGTGTTTATAACATCCTAAAACTTGTAACTATACCAAGCACTTTGTCTGAAAATTGAACATGATTTCAATCAGCATTTTTTTATGTAAATTTCTTTCTGCTGGTGATAGCTATTGTAATTTGTACCCTGCTGTAATACTTTTATTTAATTACTTTATGGTTGTAAAGTGAGCATCTTGGGGGAGCAAACTGATGTCTATGCTATGTCTATGCAAAGTGTTTTAAAAGCAGCTTTAGAAATGTGCAGCCAAACTCATAAGAAATTAAGTTTTATTGGTGTTACTAGTTTCCAGTAAGAGGACATTAGCTTGTACTGACTTTTCTTGAATCAGACATTTTTGTGGAAAGGGTTTTGGCATTTTTAACCTGAATACCAACTGTTGTCTTGATTAGAAGTTTTTATTCTCCAGATGTCACAAATAAATGAAAGTTCACTGTTATTCAAGCTCAATCCACTTTCAAAGTCTTCTGATGTAAGTTTGCTCAATGTTTAGTTTGATGATCTTGTTTGCATAATTAAAAATGCAGAAAATCCTCATTTGTTTACTCCTGCTCTTCTTTTACTTGTTTACATATTGCCTCTTCTTTTTACAAAGATGTTCAATCCTTTGAAACCAAAAACCGAAAACTTAAAAAACATTTTGTGATTAAGAAAATAGCTATCATTCTTTGTAAGGTTTTGTTTATCCAAACCAAAGAACCCTTCATGTTGGCATTGCAAACCTAAAAGAATGCAGAGGTTAGCAAAAAATCTTGATGGACAGGGACAATTGTAAATGCCTGACTAAAAGAGTTAGATATAGAAATGTTGTCAGCACATCAACAAGTTACTATGGCTCTATTTAAAAAATGTTGAACCAAACACGTCAAAACTTGTGCATAATTCTCATTCTTTCTATATGTACATTTAGGTCTGATTTGGTTGAGATGTTGCCTCTGTATTGTGCAGTTTTAACCCTAACCCAAGAAATTTTATTGTAAGCTGATACCAACAGCAGTTTATAGCAAATTTTTGGTAACAAAAAATGTAAGGACTAGGTTCTGTGATGGCTTAAATTTCAATTCCAAATTCCTTTGTACCATCCAAAACAGCAGAAAAACTGGAGATGGGAGAATATCATGTCCATCATTTTTGTATATTCAACCTGATTAACCAACCTTGCAAGTTTTTTTCCAAATGTTGAATATGTTAGGATTGAGAAAGAGGCAGCTCTTATTTACTGCCACAAATAAGTGTGTGAAATGCACTTATTTAATCTGATATGTAAAGGAGTTGTAAACAAAAGCATTCTGGAAAGTTCTATTTCCTAAAGAGGGCTTTGGATTGGGAATACTGCAGTTACTTTATACCAAGATCACTTTGGCTTAAGTAAGCAATGTGGGCTGAAGCATTTTTTGTCATAATTTGAGCATTTTTGGTGCATCTTATTCCGGCTGCTGCTGCATATTATTTTAGACATTACCTTATTTTGGTGTGCACATTTATATTAAATTTACCAAAATTCATTTTCAAACGCACTACTTTCTTGTTTAGTATATCTCTCAATTTTTTAAGGCCTACAAATATATAAATGAGCAAAGCTATCTTTTCTTGTTCCAGGTTGTGAAATGAT
The DNA here is from genome assembly GCF_013076305.1 of Rhopilema esculentum. The sequence continues at coordinate 202,277 of NW_027019322.1, forward strand.
GATTACTGTATTTATTTTCATTCTAGCTCCCAGTAAACATATTTGAGTCAGTGATCGATTTGGTTGACAAAGAAGTAAATATGTTACGCTAGTTTTATTCATTTTACTTGTCATTTATCTAGTATTTTTTATGTTAATAGTAGTTGTATACTTACATTATTGAGCAGTAAAAACACTTTTAAACTGCAGATCTTTGCAATGTGTATTCTAACCTGGTCAGTTTTGTGCTTTTTTAGACAACTGCCTTATAACTTTCCCACCAATTTTTCTCCACCTCTTAACTCGTTTTAATTATTTGTGCCTAAAAGGTTGCTTTGTATAAAAGTTACTTGTTCCATAACTTTAAATCGACTTCGATAGTCTGGTTTTTTCTTATTGTTATAAAGATGTAAAGTACAATGTAATGGCATGTCCAAGCACAAAACTACTCCTAAAGTGTAACAATTGCTGATGCCTTTTCTATCTATAAATAACAATTCAGCAGGCTTAAAGAAGTTACCCTCAGTATCCTGGGGAGTTGCCTGTCATGTAAGATCCAAATTAGAAATTCAAAAATTTTAAGCAGTCCAAAGAGTCTGGAACAAGCAGGAGTTTCCAGTTCTCTGATTTCCTCTGGAGAGACTTCTATACATTTTTCTGACCATTGTTCCAGGGTTTTGTAAACGCTCCTTGATTTTGGCAACTTTGTAGTGAACAAACTTGTCCCAGTATATTGCTGAGAGTGATGTTAATGTTATGGATTTTTCTTCTTTTTTTACAGCCTAGAGTTCTTTTTATTGATGTACCATACACCTTAGCAACCGAGGAGGCTGAAAGAATTGGAGTAGATCACGTCGCTAGAGTGTCGTCTGCTGGGAACTCAGAAATTTCATCAGGTTTCTATCATTTTCGAATTACAGGAACTTCAGCAAAGATTTTTCACCATATCATCTCACTGTTTATGAATAGTACACTTACACTTAGTGAGCAAAAGTATTGCACAGGTTTGACAAATGAGTAATGGCGACCGCGCTGTAAACAACAAGGCGATCGATATTAAAACCACTTTTGTGAAGCCATTAGGCATCTTTTTATAGTTAAAAACCAATCAAATCAATTTTTAAATTGTTGGCAACACTTTTGGTTTAAAGATTGGAAAAATTTACTTTTTCAAAAGTAAAAATTCTCAACTTTTAATTGGATAGTCTCGCGGCTTTGAAACCTTTATGAGACTTGCTAGAAGTTTGTCGAAAAGCTTTGTAACAGGTACTGTTAATCGCGACGCGACATGTTAAGAAAAACATTTGCAAGATCACATTTAGGTGTTGAAGTACCAAGTTGATCATAAATGGACTTGTATTTGGTGGAAAGTGGCATGTTTTAAGCCATTTTATTAAGCCTACTCTTTTACAGCTATTGAGGCACTTAAGTGAACCTGTTTATCGCGGGAATTTTGGTATTTTCATTTAATGAGAGGACGAAATGTTTTTTTACGCAATTTGCAACATTATTTGTTCCCATTATAACATCGCAATGGGTTGGAGAAGATGGACTTGACGATTAGTGACACATTTTATCAGTTGAATTCTGCCGCAACATATCACGAATCGGCCGCTGCGACTAGGCCCATTGCAGCTCAAAATTTTCGACCAAAATGATTAGGATATAAAAAGTGAATAAAAGTTAAAAAACGAGCAGTTCTAGATACCCAAGCATAAAGTAAGTACCCTCGACTTCATTGTAATATGACATCGCAAATTGATGCAAGGATGAACTTTCTTATTGCAAATATTTCACAGGTACTTCAATCATTATGGCTCAATTTTTGTGATTTTGCAAATGTCGATATTGTTTAGAAATACGCAAAAATCAAGAATATTCTTGCAATTACTATTTTCAGCATCAAACCTTGATAAATTTCCTGACATATTCCAGTTAAAAAGTCATCTTATAACTTTAATGAATCTTGCTTTGGCAACTTGAATTTTGGTTCGCTGAAAAATTTTCTGTTTCAGCCTGTGCAATACTTTTGCTCACTAAGTGTACACTAGAGACAAGAATACTTCGCCAAAACTTCGGTTTTTCTACGCAATATTTTTTCAAAAGTCTTACATTATAGATCCTGACCGAAAGGTTAAATACCTTCACTTTCATTTCACGTCATTTTTATTTATAACGGTAGCCCTATTGGTGACAATTTTTTCTGCGCGATCTTGCAATTTTTGTAAGGTTTGCAATCTGGTTTTTTGCTTGTGCAAGCACTCGTCTTGACCATCCTCTCATTCAGTCCCAGTCGATTGACAACCTGTAATGGCATGTCAATGCTTTCTAGGTGAATACTGAGAAATTTCTGTTTCGAATTTATAAGATTTTTGTCTGTCTGAGGACTAGTCTTTCAGTGGACATAAAAGACCTTCCTGGACACCCAATAGAGATTTTAAATGCGTTGATTTTATAATATACATTTTTAGACTCAACTGTTTTAAAACAAACTGGTTTTGAATTGGGAAATCCTTTTTGTAGCTGCGGAGCACCTACAAACACAACATAACGCGATAAAAATGCTGCATAACCGTATAAAAACCATTCTTCAGTACGTGAAAGCTGTCAAGGCAGGTGAAATTCCGTTAAACAATGAGATAATGAGGATGTGTCGAAGCCTTTGTCAAAGATTGCCTGTTCTTGAGTCATCACAATTTCAAGAAGACTTTTTTGATGTGAGTATTTGAAGTGTTCAAAAGGCACTTAAGATTGCCTTCATATAGAATCGTTTCCGATGAAGGAGTTTTTGAATGCTGCAGACTAAGACATTCAGGCCCCTTTTCAAGAATTTCTAACAGATTTTGTTTTTCGCAGCACAGCAAAGCTTCTCGTGAATGTAAATTTTACCTTCATTGATTTTCTGTTACCAAAAAAACCAAAAGATCTCTAAAGGGCGGAAAATTAACAGCTGTTTTTAATTGTTAACATTGAAGTAGATAAAGTGGATTCTCTGCGAAATAAACCGCGCTTATGAATTGTGAATTTGTTTGAATTCATCAATTAACTATTCCAGATATCTTTCCACGTGATCGCATTTACATCCACACCTGCAGATTTACAAACAGATTGACGTTTCATTTTAGCAATGCAATGATGTTATGCTGTTGACGTATTTGGTCACAATCAACAAGGGTTGTAATACTGCAAGTGATGTAAGTAGAATTCGTTTTTTCCAACTTCTCCGTGACACACCTTTGACACCAATATTTGCTGTACATGCAATGGATAACTGTTTTCTCCTACCAAAATGATCCCCCTTTTCCCCTTTTTTCCCTGAATTAAAATCCTTTTATGTCCGGTGCTAAAAAATCGTGGTCAACTGCAGTTTTGCTGCATACCTCCTGTGGTCTGTTGATATGAAATCACAACGAGTTGCAGCTAGAATCCTTTCTTGATTGACGGAGTTACAGTAACACTTTGGCTAAGTATTTGGAAGCTATAAAAATTAGCTGATTTGATTTGCTTGGAAACTCGTCGAACTTGTAATTATCGACTTTTCTATGCAATGGTCTCATTTTTCTAAGAAGTCGATAATTACAAGGTCTCATTTTTCTAAGCTGCGATTTCAATTGTAAGTTCATATATGTAGTAATACTCTTAATTCCACTGTTCTGCTTAGAGTGTTTCAGTAATTTCCAATCCAATCAATGGTAATGAAAGTAAACATTTCTTTCTTTCCTTGTAGTTCATCACAAAATTCAACTTGGCCTACGACAGACACGGAATTGGCCGCCGAATGAGAGGACTTCTCTACTGATTGTCGCTAGGATTTGAATTGTTGGTTTAAACTATTTTAAACCAGTTAAACAGCTCCAAGGACGGTGTTTCTCCATTGGATTATGGAAAGAATCTATTGCTGCAGGTCTATCGTTGACGTCACTGTCTGAAACTACCTGAGTCACTTTGAGCTAAAACCGTTAAACGTCTAATGGTTCATGATAGGCTCATTCAATGGGTCCGTGAAATTGACCTTTACATTCTATTGTATCCGTTGGTAGCAATTGGATTAATATAAGTGTTTCATAGTTTTGAAAGATAAGTGAAAAATTCCTGCCTCAAGTAATCTTCAGCCTAACTATCTGTTGTAATGAAATTCTTATTGATGGCTGCAGTAATGCTTGTCTGGCCAATTTCCAATATTTGCTTAAGATTGGAGAATCTAGTATAAATGAAGAAAAAAGCATAAAGGAAATAAAATCGAGAGTGAAAGAAATAAAATAATGAATATTCGAGAAAGAAAGAAAGAAAGAAAGAAAGAAAGAAAGAAAGAAAGAAAGAAAGAAAGAAAGAAAGAAAGAAAGAAAGAAAGAAAGAAAGAAAGAAAGAAAGAAAGAAAAAAAGAAAGAAAGAAAGAAAGAAAGAAAGAAAGAAAGAAAGAAAGAAAGAAAGAAAGAAAGAAAGAAAGAAAGAAAGAAAGAAAGAAAGAAAGAAAGAAAGAAAGAAAGAAAGAAAAGAAAAACAAAAGAAAGAACGAAAGACAGACAGAATATTCCTTCTATTTAAGTAAACAATTTTATCAGTACATTTCTCTGTTCATGTCGTCAGTACATGTCGAGCGATGTTGAACATACAATGTCTGCCTAATTGTTCATGGTACTCGAGACATTTACACGTTTAGTTTAGTGAGAAAAGAAAGAGCTTTCAATGACGATCTAAAATGATACAGCCTAGCCATCGTTTGCTCTACTTAATCAAAGGTATGAATAATAGTAAATTGTAGTTGTCAGGAAAAGGAGATTTTGAAGGAGCTACCGCAAATTTTTCTATAAAAAATCCTAACCGTCTATGATAGAGTAATCACACCTACAAGGTTGAGGATGGGTCAGTGGAAAGGGACAACAGATCCAACGTGGACAGCATATCCAACTGTGGCGCGAGTCACTGACTTGACGAAACTTTCGCTCAGTGTAAGGAAAGTCGCCAGCTCTCTGTGGTAGAATTCACTAGGTTTGGTGGAATCGAGAGGAAGGACAAGACACGGCTTGGTGCCCTGAAAACTACCTTCGCTAGGTAGTATCAAATACAAAGGGGTTTCCACATATCGAAATCCAAGTTATGGAATGCATATTATGAGTGAAAGAGAATTGCCTGATAGAATGATTAAAGCGCCTGCAGTTAAAGTTGTTCAAAAACCTCGAACTTCAGCCAGTTTGATAACCATGTGCTTCTTTAACTCAAGTGTACGGAAGCGTGTGTTCTGATTGTTTCAATTGACTCAGAACTAGGCTAGCTTTACAAGAAGCACGTGTTTGTTAGTTGATCGTAGAAATCAAAGGTTTTCTGTATTGGAAAAGAATTAAAGGCAATACGATGCTTGGGTGAAACCATGAAAAATGTTTTAGAAAACCGAAAAGCCGAAATTTTTCACTGTTTACAGAATATACAGTGTCGCTATAGGTTACGTAATTCTGAAAATTTTAAAAACTTTTTTACTATGAGACGAGTATTCAGCGCTGTCCTGCGGCTTCTGAAGGAGCGACGTGATCATTTTGCATATAGCCAGTCAATGCGGTCGATCTAGTCTTTAAAAGGCAGTAATTAAATCCTGCAGAAAGTAACACTGCAGCTCATTGTGCTAGGCAGGTATCGCCAATGAAATTATTTTAATTCGCCTGTTTTCAGAGAGCACCGTCGCTAAAGTACAGAATTTGCGCCCATTCTTTATATCTGTCATATTGATACCCAGTTTGCAGTGCAGGGGTTATACTAGCCTTATTGAAAAATATTTTCAGAGATCTTTTTTCATCGCAACCTCGGAAGGGACAGCATATTGTGAATTGAGCTGCTTTTACACGAGGCTGATCGTGACCATAGTCAATAGAATGGTGGGCATCAGCCCGTCCTCGCTTTTATGGACTATGCTGAAACCAGGACGGATGTCAGCCTGTTAATGATATTTTTGTCAAAGCAAATATTTCACCGAAGATTGGAAGTAAAACTTTTCAGCTTACTCTATAGGTGTGTGCTTAGCAGAATTATGCGATCTTTTAAACTTAAAAAAGAATCTGTGCTAGATATTTCTGTTCTGCTATTAATGTTGGCGAGTAAATTACTATCCTTATGGAAGTTTTGAATAATTAGATTGCTTGGCCAATCCTGTTTTACTTAACATAAAACCGGTCAAATAGTTGGACTTTGTTAGGAATGACTCATTCATGTTTTCCCTTAAGCCGGTAAAATTTTAAAATATTTCATCGCTGGCTTTTTTTAGATTCTGAATGTCCCTCTTTCGAAAACATCAGGCAACGTCCCTATTATACTGGCAAGGGGAATAAGGGGAATACTCATATTTGCAAGGATTTCTGCTGATCAATTCGTCCGTCCTTGCCGTCATTTTTTTCAGCTTGTTTGTACCTTATCTTGTCGACATATCACCTTTACTCGCCTATACAGAGCACTCCCAAGATTACTTTCTCTCAGTTACTGCAAAACATTAACATTTACCAAACGCTTTTTGATGGAGGTACACAGAGGGGAGCCGCTTGTTAACACTGCCTTTAGTTTCACTGCCTTTAGGTTGCATATGGCGTATTGTTCGTGGTAATCAATTTCATGCAAACATGCGATTGGCCTAAAGTCACGTGATGTCTCCTTTGTAAAACGCATTATAACAACACCTTGAGAAGTATAATGGAGCACGTGTGTAGAAACGTATACAAATAAACACTTGAATCGCAGAAAATCAAACGTTCTTCAAAAATCAAAGTTGTTGTTGCTTATGTTTTCTGAGGCCTCTTTCAAGGAGACATGTAAACGAACTATTTTCAAACATCTCCAAAAGTAGCTTTTCTATTGAAACCTTTAATTGCATATCAAATAATTGATTTAAACAGAATAAGTCGTTTACTTAAGTCTTCCCCATACTCCTTTTGCCTAGCTGTTTTATACTTTCGTCGGTAAGGTAGGTGGGAATGTTTTGTCCAGGGGCACGAGTAGTAGGGAATTATAAGTAAACAAAATTTTGCCAAGGATCTTTCAAGATCCAAATTTGGCTTAATAGTAAAAGCACAATAATGTGAACGATTTCATTAGTAAGCGTGTTGCATTGACTTTCTTTTGAAGATGAAGCTGAAATGTTGCAGCTGATGATTAACGCCAATTTCACTGCAACTAGATTACAATAATTGACGTTGATTTCAACTGACTGTGGTATGAAGATGACACAATGCCGCAGGCGCTTTTTTGATGACAAGGACAGGCTCAAGAACCTTTGAAATTTCTTTTTCACTATTTTAAATTTTAAGAAACTTCGTTTGATATTCGAGCTATGATCCAGCGTAAATTCCCCTTTTGTTGCTAAATCATGTGGACTAAATCCCAAACAGAGGTTGACATATTTCTTTTTATTCCCATGAGCCAGATACTTCATGAAGGAAATTCTGTATATGCTGTAGTATAGTGTAGATGTGACTGTTGTTGTCACACTGGGCTTTCGCCTGCATTACGGCCGTTGCATGTCGTCTTCATGGTGTCCAAGCAACTTGTAAAAACTTCGCAAAAATCTCAACTTCAACTCAACTCTACATTCTGAAGTAGAATGCTACGCGATAACAATTGTCTCCGGGACAATTACCGCCCTGGACACGCGTGGGCTTTGTTCCTCAGAATATCGTAACGCGTGTTTTAGCACTTTGTCTGGTTGCTTAGAAATGGATATTTTTGTTTCTAGATCTAGAGGCTACATTTCTTTTCAACAGTCTACGAAAAGGGGGCAAGATTTTTCTTTTGAGAAAGCAGAATTGACAAGGCTGGAATTCGTGTATACTGACTAAGAATAACTACTTTCGAAGGTAAATTCGTTTTTTTCATTTTTCTCTGCTTCTTTTCCATTTCGACAGAAGAGCTAGCTAAAGACGGAGCTAAAGATTCTTTTCCGTATCTTGGTAATGGTAACCTAGGGGAGGCATATTTTTTACCTGGTAACCTAGAGTTGCTTGCTTCTTGCCCAATCTGGTCCCACGGATTGCCTATGACGGTCCATTTCACATACAAGCACATAACCTGTTCGATATGTGATATGTGCCCATCAAATTTACCAGATATGAAAGTATATTTCGAACAGAAAAATACCTTAGAAAACCTTAGAAAACAAAAATATAGGTAATTCTCTGAGTTTTTTTGTTAGGAAATTTACGTGATCGAAGATAATGGACCTTGGGTACCCTGCGCTGTACGCTATTTTGGCATAACTTTGTTTAACTCTAAAACCTCGTCCTCACACCCAACCTTATAGGAATCTCCATTAAACTATTTCTGGCTACATTAGGTGTGAGAAAATCTCAACATCTTCCAAGAAAATTGGGGAATGAATCATTTCATTGTCAATATGATCTTTTATACAAATAGCAAAAGTTACAAATTACGAAATATCTTAAACCACTTTATTCTGCATAACACTCTAAAAACACCTGATTCTAAACCTAAATCAAAGAAAATAAATGAAGTAAGAATTGTTTAAGAGTCACAGGGGAATTTAAACAACAGATTAAGCACTCGTAGCCATTGTCCACATGAAAATATCTGGCTATTCGCGAGCGAACGGCTAAAAATAAATAAGACTTTTTACCATGCAAATGTCAAGTTTTTAGCCTGCGTTTTGAGTGTAAACGTAATGTTCGTGTTCTTTTCCTACTTACAGAGCACCAACATTTGGATAAAATGCCAAAATACGTGGATGGTATGTATTTTAGTTGTTTATCCATATTTCTCCAGAGGCTCTATAGAGTTAGAGACGGTGAACTGTGGTTACATCATGTTTAAAAAGAAAGGGCTTTTATAAAGGCAACAAAATTGTGCGCAACATAGACATTACTGAAACCTCCTGGCAATGGCGTGTTGTGGGAGATTGTTCTTGTAACCTTTATTCATTTTTCACTGAATGTCTGTAAGAGGTTTTTCAGGATTTCTTAGATTGGCAAATAACGAATTTCCAGGAGTTTCATGCGATTCCGATGAATTTGATGAAAATGCGATTCCGATGAATTTGAGTTAAAGTCTTATAATTCAGACAATTAATATAATTCTAATAAATTTACTTCGTAGACTACACTTCGAGAAAGCACCAAATGTCTTTAAGTAAACTCCAGTCTCCTATGACTACAAAATGGTGGGTTATTTCAATTTTTTAAAAATGGCTAGCAATAATGCTCTATGATTTTTAACGTATCTTTTTATAGCCCTGTTGCTCTTCAATGATAAATATTCATAGTCGCTCAAAATGCGTTGAGCTAAATTGCGTCGACCTAAATTGCTTTCACTCAACTGACCAACGAGAAATATAATCGTTAATGTTTGCACCCTTTTCGTTCAAATGAAATTTTAGCCTGTATTTGTATGCTGTATTACCCCTACCGTTCTTTCAGAGAGATCTTCTAATGAAAATCTGTTTCAGGTCAACTTCTTCGTTTTTCTATTACCCTCCTTCGCTCTATTTCATTTCTGCGTACCAATTTATGTGATCATGATTTCATTATTTAAGTAATTATTTGAGTGAGTGAGTTTTGCAATTTTTCAAACTGAATTTTGCCATTTTAAAAAATTCAATCTTGCTTTTTTAAAAAAACAGGCTTATTTTCAACCTGAAAAGATGATCTTAATTTTAAAGGAGACTTCGTCAATGTTTGCTAACGTCACCTTGCAGAATGAAAATATCAGACAAACTTACCAGAGTTCGGCCCGGGTTCAACTGATTCGGGTCAGCTTTAGCCAAATTGTAGTATCAGGGTTACTGAGAAATGGCCTTGGTCTACATCTCCCGAGTTTGCATTTCGCTGCACTTTCTCGAGCGAACCATCATGAAAACAAGACGAATCCAGGTTATTTAGTGCAGTTAAAGCTTACTGTGCTTGAGATAAGGAAGGCCCCTTTAATGATAACAATTCTGTATTTATTAACAGGCTTCACGAGAACTATGAAATTTGCAGTGGCGTCAGTCTGCCCAGAAGCTCTTTATACAGCCATTATTTAGATTTTTGCCAAAAGAGTGGCCTAGAGCCAGTTAATGCAGCCAGCTTTGGAAAGGTTTGTTAAAGCACTAGTTTTCAAATCAAGTATCTTAAAATCGCGAGGGTATCATCTAGAGCCTGTTGCTATCAATTTTATCTACCCAGTTTAGAGAAACATCAATTTTTTTGTTTGCTCAACCTCCCTTTTCCGTAAAAGAAATCCTTCTGGAAACTAATCATTCTTCAAAATCTTTGTCCAATTACCATTTATGTTTTGAAAAATGTTTCTTCTTTCCCTCCTTATCATCACATTCTTCTTTTTGGAGGAATATGACATTGTACTAGGCTACACGAACGCCAGGGACGGATTTACCGGGGGTATAGAGGGTGCGACACCCATCTCCCAATATTTTTGTGTTCTTTGGTAAATTTTGCTGTGATTCGGTAAAATGCATTGTTGCAAAAATAATGCAAAATAAAATAATGCAAAAATTTACTCTATTTATCCACTTATCTTCTTACCTTGAAGTTAAAAAGTGGATTTTTGAATTAGCGTTTTCATCAATTTCCTGTCACCAGAAGGGCGTAACACCAAAATCCAATCATTATCTAACTGCTCCCAACATTGCCGCTTAAATCAATCCCTGCCTAACGCTGTAACAACTCTATGAGAACCAAGCATCTCTTAGCCCCATTAGGATCCATTCAAGTTTGTGTTCATGCTTATTTTGTTCCTCTTACGTCACGTCGTGTTTAAGATGCTTTCCCATTCATTGAATGGCCCCACTAGTTTCAGGAAATAAATAAATTTCAATCAAAGACTAGGATTTAACAAGGTAGAGCTCATTTCACCCGAGAAACCAGCTGGGTATATCACTAATGCTTTTTTTCTATCCAATATAAACGTTTACAGTAACGAATTACTAACTACCGAACTACTATACAACACTACGAAGACGATACCAGGACCAATATATCGTGACTACTTCTAGCTTTTAATATGGATCTAAAACAAAACTACAAAATGATACTTAGTTAATACCAGAACGATTTTACAAAATAAAAGAGAAATTAAATGTTTAACGAGAGAGAGAAAAATAAAAGATTTTGTTTCTTATTCAAAATGTTTGGAGGCGTGAATATGATCTAGCGTTGCTTTGAGAATTTTTGCATTTAAATCGAGAGATAATTGATCATGGCCGGGCAGGGTGACATTCAACAACTCTGCATTTGAGAGCCTTATTAAACCATGACGCAACAATATCGCATTTAGTCTATCTGCTTGATAAGTATGGCAGGGCAAGAAATATTGTTCCGTGTCTTCAACACTGTCATTAATTGCACACAAGGGGTTCAACGTATCTCTGAAATTATGCTTAAATGCTATTGCTATATCTAAACATATCTCTAAAGCTATTCAGGGCCTGGATCAACAAATTGAATTAACTATAGTATTTTAATACATTTAGGTTATCCGCAACACATTTCCAACTCTGAAGACAAGAAGACTTGGAACAAGAGGCCAATCAAAGTATGATTCCAATTGTATTTTCTGTTATTTTTGATCTCCTAAGATACGTCCAATTTACATTGAGGAAAACGCTGAGAATTTCATAAACCGATATTTCATAACATCTAAAGTTTGAGCAAATCACGAGATGAAATAAAGATCAACATTCCTGTTTCAAACATTAGATGTCAGACTATAACCCTTTTATCTTCAATACCTAACGCTCAAATATTCGATTAAAGTCTGCAGTAAAAATGTCATTTCTGAATACATGTATCAACAAATTGACAATTAGCCTCTTCCTTGGAACAAATAGTTCATGTAGTTCTACAGAGAAATCATTTTTCAAGTAGAAAAACATTAACGAGGCCTGAACCTGTCAGACTACATTGATACATGATACTTGATGATTAAGGTGATGCATCATACATGATGATTAAGGCAAATTCGTGGCTTATGAAGGGAGGTGCATTCTTTATCTCAGATGATGTAAGAACCACTCTTTTTTCAGGTATCATTACTATGGGATAAGCGTAAAAGAATCTTCTCCCTATCACGATTCGGTTTGCAACTCTACTCGTCAGAGTGTCTCGGGCTTTAACCAAACGTACAGCAAGCAGGCAACAGATGAAAACGTGCAGGTAGGGCATTTTTATAACCAAGCATTGTAAGCTGGAAGGCCTTTGCTCAATGCCTAAGCACATATGGTAGTGTTAAGAATTCGGTATAAATATTTAGCTGTTTTCACAACAAGTGCACAATCGGGACTCTGGTACCTGCGCCATGGCAAAAGGACACACCTTTCTCTTCAAGGAACAAGTACTTTCTGAAATCGTTTTTCTCTTTTCGTCAATATTGATAGCTATGTAAAGAAATTTTTCAATATATCTTGACAATCCCAAGCGTGTCATAATTTGACATGCTTTCTGACAACTTCAATGAGCAAGATAAATAGCAGCTGAAAGAAAATGGTGGACACAAAACTTTTAAACAACGGACCAATTTCCAAACCATGCCTTCCAGCTTTGTCACTGATTGAATGTGAACTTTTTCTACGATCTTCCTTTGGATTGACATGCAATAATTCAGTTCAGCTAACGTTTTCTTTATCTTGCCTTTTAGGTCTCTTCTGCTAAAAATAACGGCCAATCTGCACAGCTAACTGCTGTTTCAAATAGTGTCCTGCTACCTGACTTTCCTTCTGCGGATAGCATTGGCATTAAAGATCCGAAGACTAAAGAAAAGGTAAATTTATAGAGATCACTGGCCCATGCCATTTCTGATGAGGATAAATTAATTATGGATTATGCAAATAACGCATATTTGTTGCAAATAGATGCAATAAAAGACAATGTAACTCTAGTAAGAGGGAAAAAGTTGTTTTGCTGAATATCAGCCAATCACCTTCGCATCGCTCCTCATTTGCCTTCTTTCCCTCGCAGTGTTTGTACAATGTAAGAGACGCTTGAACGAGACAATATTTTTACGTTAAGGAGAATCAAACAAAATACACAACCGAAGCTAAATGTCTGTAATTGAAGGACAACGTTTCTCAACGCGTTAGACAACACTAAGCAGATAAGAATCCATCTCTTGGAACGCTTTTATCAGATACAGTTCGCAATGAGCAAAACTAATGAAAAGTTGAAAGAAATTGCCCTCTAACATGTAAAGCAGCTCACAATATCAAGCACGTGTTTTTAAAAGCAACAAGACAATCAGTAATTATGTCTCTTTTTCTTAGATTAAAACATTTTTAATCATGTATCGAGCCCACTGTCAAAGAATTCTTGACACGATTTTGAGAGCCAATTTTAGTGAGGTATGTTCCGTTCTTTATCATATATTCGTTCTATGTTCGATTTCATAAACTATGTAATGAGTAATAGAGTTTTCAACTTTGAAGGTGAGCTAGGGTTTATGGAAAATGACCTGAGTCTAAAGGTAGATGTTAAAATGATTAGCAGTTCAAACATGCGCATAGGAGCTGTGGTGTATAGTGACCACAGGGAAACTTGAATATATTTTGGCTTTTTATAGATTGATGATGAAACATATTTTATCAACAGAAAATGCTTGGAGATTGAAATTTGAAAGTCAGGTCATTCAATGTAATCATTCACATGAAAAACTAGTCTATTTTTATAATTTCAAAGAAAACCTTTTGTCAGTGCAACTGATTTCAAAGACCGTAACAGAACAGAAAGATAAAAATGTGAAGCTCGTTCAAAAATTTTTACTTCTTTCCTGTAGGTTCAACATTTTTTGCTCCACTTTTGGAGAGGCATGCCACAACATATTGCTGTTATTCTTGATATTAAAGATGTTATAGAACTAATTGCCAATTGCGATAACATCTTATATAAGGTGAGTGGGGAATCGCGTTTGTAGCCTAATAGTTAAAGCTGATTTTCCATTATCCTCCTTCTTTTCTTTATTTTGTCTTTCTACGTTTCTATAATTTACAGACTTTTCTCTGCCGTATTATGCATCTAAAAGTTCGCGATTTTGTGAAGCACATAAAACTTCATAATGTAGACGTTATGTTTCTAAGATTTCATGATCATTCTTTGCTTTTAGGCTGTCAGTGGAGTTCTGATCCCCGGTACTTTGCAACCGTTGCCTGCCAGTTTGACTCAAGCAATAAGACAATTCGCCAAACAACTGTGTAGTTGGCTTGAAACCTCTTTGCGGCATGTCCCTGAAAGTCTTTCAGATAAAAAATTGACAGGTAACATCTTTAATAACGAGCTATATTCATGCATGTTGCTAGTTTGTTTCTTCCTTATTTGCCTGCAAATCCAGGCAGGATCTCTGTTTTCCACAAAATTTACTTCTGCTCTTTATGTTTATGTTTGCTTTGCTAGAAAAAAACAAATATTGATTGTTGGCGAAGGAATATCTAATATTACCCTAAATGTTCCTATTTGCCAGATTTTTTTATATAATGGTGTCCAGGTTTTGAAAAAATTTTCAATGCAATGTTTATAGAAATCCACCTTTCAAACTATATTTATATGACAAGAAACGTATTGTATTTACAGTTGAATTTATTGCTTTCCGTTCCGCTTTCAATTTGACTATCGACCAGTTTGCACAAAGTAGAGCGCACAGCAATAAACTATTGTTCAAAATTTGTCTGAACTTCAATCATGTTTTAATTTCTTTCAGTTGCAAAAGCCTTTTGCCAAATATTATGCAGACAAACTTCACTTTCCCATTTAGCGCAGGTAAACTTTGTCTTTGATAATTTCATTATTAAACATTTATGCCAGCTACCACTTCTGTGCACACATTAATATTGTCTATGCAATTTGCAGCAGATTTTCACGTGTTATTGCGGCCTTTTGCTTCCAGATGCAAGTAATTGGCCAGCATTTTTAACGATTTAGTTTGAATTTTGCCTGCTCTTACTGAAGCTGCCATCTTTTTACAATGCTGATCTAAATTTAAAGGGCTTCAAAAGAATGTTGTGTCAAGACAATCATAAATCTGCTTCATGTTTCAACGAACAACCTTATTTATTCTTTTTGTTTTAAACATAGAATCTCGTAAACACATTTCTTATTCATTTGTTCATACGTACATTCGTTGCAGATGGTTTCTATCAATGAACATTTGTTGTAGAAACATCTTGATTCCTAGAGATGTGTGTTAAGATCTAAATCATTTTGAATTATATTTATATCGACTGACTGGAATGTATTCTTGAAGTCCTTGTTAAATATTTTTCTTGTGTTAAATAATTAGACGCTATGTTTTGAATGTACCTAAGGTAATTCTGTAGAACGGTTGCCAAAATCAAGAAAGTGAACGGAGCTTAGCACTTTGATTAGATCTTCTACAACAATGAACTCGAAACAGTAACTTTGTACCACCATTTGTCGAATAGATAAAAAATCATTTTGATTTTCCTGTCTTCCTTGGGCTTAATTTCTCTGAAATAAAGCGATTGTCACACAAAAAGCGACGGGCTAATTCTAGCATCCTGCATTGGTATAAGTGATTTGAAAAAGCAACTTGCTTTTTAGCATAGATAAGCCCTTTATCCTTTTGATCGCCTATTATATTCATGGGTTTTTTATTAATGAATTTTCATTCTTTTAGGCTGCCCGAACCGTGTTGCATAGCACTGACCCAGTGAGCCAAATGGCAGAGGACCTGAGGCAAGTAAAAGTGTCAACAATAATTGAACAAACCTTATGGATGACGTCGAAAAGACCCGAAAAAGACTTCAAACAGATCTATTCATGTAAGTTTAAAAAATCCTCAATGAATTTATTTAAGGCTAGTTCTGTTTGAAGCTTAGCATTTGCCACTGCGTGGAAAGTCAATTAAGACACGTGCATGACATAGTCTTATCGACAAATAGAAGTACAGGATACATTAAACATTACACAAAGAGTAAGGAAGATGTATTAGAAAAATTAATACTTTGATTCAAAGGAATAATGAATGGAAAAAATAACAATGAAAGTCATCAAAAGCAATTGGGCAAACGAAATTGTTGAAAATCTTTTGAAATAGACATTTCATTTCAGCATTTCATTTCAGCAATTTAGATTCAATTCTAGTGTTTTAGTTTTTTGCACCTGTCAAAAGAGCTTTAGGCATTTGTATGTAATTTTCAAGTCAAAAGCAAGCGCCCGCAGAAAAATATTTATTATTGAATGGTAATGTTTACTTAGAAAAAGCAGATGTAATCCAGAGTCCTTTGTTGTCTGCTAGATCTTATAGATGCCAAAATTTAAAATCTTTGAAAGTGTTCGCGATAAAATATTGAAAATATTAGGTATGTTCTGGTCTGTTACGTGTTTGAAAAGGTGAAATAATATTGAAGTTTGTTTATGGGTTTGTATTGAATTTTGATTTCTTTGATTTGCAATCAGTTTTATCTTAAAGCGATGCTAACAAACTTTGTCATAACTTTCTTTTTTCGCTTGTTGTGAATAAATTCGCTTATGGTAAATGAATAAATTCTATCATTATCAGTTCATTGCCACTATAATACAAGGCCTTTTTCCATATACCTTTGCGTTGCATTCAATGCTCGGCTGTTTTTTCTAAGCCTTTAATTTTCCTAACTAACAAATTTGCCATTTCTGAAACTCGGAGGTGACATTAATCGAACGTTTCTTGCACATCTTAGATTTTGATGAGTTTGCAAGTCTTCTTGAGCAACAAGCTACTGTCGACCAGTATACAGACTGGGTTTCAGGCCTCGTCAATAGATGTGTCATCAAGGTTAGTTTGGAAGTCACCCACCAATTGTCAGTTTTTCAAAAGCACACTGAGCTTGTCGAATTTTTCATTCTTAGATAAATAGTTTTGTATCACTGCGTCGGCTCTTTGATGCTTGTAATATGGTGCAGAGCTTAAAACAATTAAACTGTGTCAGTTTCATTTTTATCTTTTTTTATTTACTTTTCGACGTTCTTTAAATGCGATTACTTAGAAGAAACATAAAAGATTTGATAGTATTAGCAGACATTATTGGACAGAAAGGCCCACTTACCCTCTCCCTTCAAATGGCCAGTACAAAGACATTGATTGATTCTAAAGTGAAAGAATTTCCTTCCCTACTGCTATTTGATTGAATTGCATTTATTATGAATTATGTTTTTAACCTTTAGCCAAGTGAACAAGAAGAGAAGTCATTTCAGTCGTGTGCTCAGAATTTCCTGCTTATATGGTCATTCGTTTGCTCAAAAGTTATTCAAGAACTGACCCTTAGGAGTGCAAAAAGCTTTGGTAAGCTTAATTTTATTTCAATGTCAAATAGTCAAGCAAACTCTTCCTTATCAGGCCTTTTTGATAGCATCTCCTGCTTCATAAATCACGCGAAAACAAAGTTTTTCTCCTCCAAGCACCTTTTGCAATGTTTTCCTCATTTTTTTCTTCTGGAAGATTAGATTTATGAAGATGGCCTTCTTCAAAGGTGCAATCAACTGCTGTATTTACTGAATTGACTATTTGTAGGTTGATGAGCCCATATCAAAATAAAGCGTCAAATATAATAGTCACCCTGAAGCAACTGAAACAGCGATACATTGCAATACTAACTTTGTAGTGAATAGTCACAACTGATGACTGATTCAATTTTAAGAAATTATTTTTCTTTGGGAAGGTGTGACCAGTTGATGAGCTGGTACTTTGCATATTCTATGGTAAACTTAAGGCTTTTCAAGCGTCTGAATTATTTAGCTAATCACCTTGCAACATAGATCATTACCACTGGGCTGACAGGTGCGTCTCTCCAAATCACAGCTTCTACAATTGACAGTCGCTGCATTACTTAATAATTTATCCAGATACACTTATCTTTCATGTTGAAACACCTGCCTGCATCTTGGATTCGCTTCATTTTTTATTGTGCTTTTTTCACCTCGCATAAGGATGTGAAATCCGTCCATTATAGCCTGTGTCTTACCTAGCCCATAACTGAACTTTAGTGTATTTCCATGTGTGTGTTTACGTAAAGATTACAGCTGCGCATTCCATATACCAACTATATAAAAAGCTTAACCCAGATATTTTGCTTTAGACAAAATAGATTTTGATATTTTGCTTTTATATAGCTTGGTTTGACGAGTACATGTTTTCCTTTACCTTCATTATATTCACGAATAACAAATATCATTGGAAACTATGCTGTTGTGTTAAATTTGTTCTAATTTGTTGCTGCAAAAGCTGAGCTGTCAAGTCTATAGACCTTTGTAGAATTGAATTTTGAAGCGTGAAATCGAGATGATAAGTAAATCTAAACTCACAGTGATCATGACCAGAAAAAGTAATTTACAAAAATGCTTGGGCTAAAAGTAAGAATTAATTTAATAAGAATTTTTGTTATTTTTATCACTTTTAATGGCATTGCATACAATACAAGCGTTGCGAAGAAACCAGAGGTGCAAAGACACTTTTACAGATTCGTATTACATTGGATATTCCGAAACTTTTTCTCTATTAATGTAATAAATGGTCTAAAAAATTGAGACCTTTCTGCTTTCATTTATAGGATCGTTTCATTTGCTTCAAATGCTGTTTGACGATTACATATTTTACTTGATCGAGTCACATGCCATTGTTTCCGAAGACGCCGAAGATAGCTCCTATGAATTTTCAATAATACGAAATCGAATTTCAGGTTTGTAAAATAGATTCATTTTTGCAGTTTTTAATATTTCTGTACACGACGTACTCTGTCCAATTGAGTATTATAGGATTCATGGGGAGCATAGTCCTTTGGATTTAGTCCTCATAGGATTTAGTCCTTTGTTGTTTTTTGTGTGATGCATACAGAATTGGAATAAAGAAGAATTTTTTCAATCCCAGTTAAAAATATTTCTTATAGGTAAACGGAATTGTAGCCTTGGTTTTCTGAAATAAACCAGTTACTTGCACATAGAAGTAAATGACCGGGTTCACAAAAACATGTCCTTTAGCCGACATTTCAAAGTGTGGTTGCTATTGTTTAAAGGATCAGCCATCTTGCCATATTTTGATACAGAAAAGAAGCAGGTTTAGCAAAGAAATTTCTTGAGCAGGTCTTCAGCAGGTTTAGCAAAGAAATTTCTCAAGTATGTGGGTGGTGGAAATAGTTTGCTGCACGGACAATAGGCAGCTTAATCTGAGCTAGAATTTCTTTGAATTATCTATCTCCCCTCACTAGCCTGATATTAACGTCCTTGTAAGTCCTATTAATCTTGTGAAACTTCAACGATCATTTCAAAAAATGAAGATTTTAATATAAGCTGAATCGATTTTTTTACCCGAAAACTTTATCTGAGAGTAAATTTGTGTTGATTGGAGAGTTAATTGAGAGTTCAGACAATCCAACATGATCACTGTAGTGTGGAAACAACTTCAACATATGATTCTCTTCGGTTCCAACCCCTGATTAAATATGCAACAGCTTTAGTTTATTTGTTAATTTACTTTGACAGCAAAACTGAAGTTCCCTAGAAAAACTGTTTAGTTCTAGGTATTCTAGAAATAAATTATACTGCAATGTTGTTTATCCACTTTATGTGAGCCAATCGACCGTGGGCAATTTTTCCTGAATACCAGCAGGATTGAATTTAAATAGAGAGCTATGGTTAGATAATCAGGCTGAAAAGATTTGGCTTTGATTATTGTTAAGAATCCGCACTTCGAGGTTTTATTAGACATCTGCTGCTGATTCGATTACAGCGAGCCCAGCAGACCTTTAGAAAACATCCAATGTTTAACCTCTCAAGGGGAATAGAACAAGCACTTTAGGGGGATGAATTGTATATAGCTGGATTAATGCTTCGATTTCTTTTGCTGTTCTTTAATATGATATGTAGAATAAATCGGAAGATGTCTGCTAGCTCACTTCTATCAAGTAGAACGTTTTTTGAGGGATTGCGCAACATCTCCATATTGATCTGCATAAACACTCTTTTGAATGTGCGCCAATACAAGCTTCGCATAGGTAGCCGAATGACAGGATCAAATGAATCTTAAGGTCTTCAATTGTGCTACTGTAATGTCCAAAAGATGTTTGATTTTCTTGCTTGCTTTAATAAGACGTTTCATATTTTTGCAGATAATACTGACTTTCGTATGTACAACGAGAGCCTTTACACAGATCTGAATCAAAAGCCGAGATCTTTTCAAAGTGCTCATTTAGGAAGAGGAGTTTTGCCAAGCGATACCCAAGAAGAACGAGATATTGCTAACATCCAGTCAGCCATGGCACTACCATGTACGTTCTTGCCATCAAGCCGCGTTCTACACCCGGCTCACTTCCCCTGTGAAAGTTCCATGCACCAGTCTGAACCTGCATATAGTGGTTTTGTGCCTTACAGTGGCCGCGAGCAAGGCATTACTGAGGAGTCAGGGCTGACGTATTACGAGGATCGTGTCAGTAGCAATTCACGACCATACAAGCAACAATTTGAACTTGGGGGACAAGGCTTCAATGGACCATTTTTAACTCAGGAGCTTGAAAGGCTTCATATGTCATATGGTACTGAAAACCTCTTTGATAGAAATTATTTTTTTCAACGAGAGTTAAGGGCATGAGATGATATTACTAGTAATGGTATGGATTTTTAAAGTGTTACAATTTGCAACACAGAAGGGAAAATGGAATGGGATGAAAGACGTAGTAAAGGTGTCAATGCATCTTTCATTGGTTTAAGAAAAAAAGCTTTGATTTATGGAGGGTCTCCTTGATTAAGAAAAAAATATTTTATGACTTTACATTACCACAATGGGGGTCTAGGTATGCAAAGTGAGAAACAAAGGATGTAAAAATAATTAGCTTTCTTTCTTAATTGAGCATCCATAAATAGTTTTAACTATTACCAAGGCCGAACGAATTTCACACGTTTTCTCGTATTGAAGGCATGACTCATAATATGGGAGTAAATGGTAAATAGTTGCAAATACTATAAATACTACTTGCAAATACTACTAGTCTCTAAGAGAGGATTGTTTGAGATATGCTATATCCTGGCTATTTAGGCCCCATATCAATGTAAAGAATTTCCCATAGTCAAAAGCTTTATAATTCAAATTAATTGAGCCATTCTGAAAGTCTTCATTATCGAGCAAACGTGTTGACTGAAGTCTGCTGCTGTCAGCAACTGAAAAGCTGGCAATAAACGACAGTGCTTCCAGGCGTAGCGCTGGAAATTAAAAGAGAAATAGTGCTGACAATTAAAAGCTACTTGTTTTAACAGCTTCGAGATTTCGCAACTGTTGTCTTTATTTACTTAACAAAAATATAAATATAATACAGCCAAAATGCAACAAAATGTGAAGAAGAAATAGTTGAGTTAACTTAAATTAGCCTCCTCTTCATCTCAAAACTTACTCCACCGTCACTAAATTCTAATTGAAAAGTTCGAGAAAAGTTTCAAGAAAGGATATCGTGAGGATGTACAGCCCTAATATCGACCTTGTTTTTTTGTATAGCTGTCATTGTTCAGTAGATAAATCGGTGTTATAATAGAGAAATAAAATTACGGATGGCCTAAGAAATATTCTCGTGTTCTTTCCTGTATTCATACGTTATCAGGAATGGTTTAGATTAATAGTCTTTGATAATAAAGGTCCGATATTATAATTTGTCAACTATCATATTTTCTGTAGTAACATGCTTGTCGCATTTTGATAAATTATTTTTGCATTTAAAATGTATTGAATGCATATTTTTGTATAGATTGTTTAAATTCAAAAATATTTACTTTATTACCTTATTTACTAGTTTTCCTTGGATATCTACCAACAGCCAGCACATGCAAATATTTTTACGCGAGACAGGGTTTTTTTAATTTGATAGCTATTGGGGCAATAACTTTTTGAATCCCAGTGACGGTTCTCTGTTTTAGAAATAGGATGACGAAACTTCCTGATAGATCTTTTCGAAATTGATTGTAAAATTAGAACAGCTTAATCGTTTATCGGACATCTAGCTACAATTTTACTTTGAGCAAACAAAATCATTGTGTGCTGACTATCGGGGAGTCCTCAGGGTCGCGATGGCTGGGACAGAGAGAGGTACAGCCCCCCAAGACATTAAATGTGTCAGAAAATTTCAAAAACTTTGTTTCTTTGACAAATTTTTCAGGAAATCTCTATCTTCAGCTCCTTCAACACAAACCACACTGCAGCCCTGGCAATTTTCTACATTGCAGGCTGAGCTTAGCCTGAGCACAAGTTGTTCTAAAACAATTCAAGGAACATTTAATGGTTACATGTACATTCATGTGAATAAGGCGTTTAAGTGTTTAGGGAAATTTCTTCTGTGAATCATGCACTTTTCTTATAGGGTGGCTTTGTGCCTCTGAAAGGGTCCGTAGGGCGTGTCCAGGTCTTTAATAGGTGTGGTCACTTTGAAAGCCAATTTCCTCGTATTTTGAAATTTGAAACGAGTTTTACATGGCTCAATCGATCCATCCGTTGGGGAAGAATCATTGCAGAATTTAGCTTCTTAGGCCCCGTTTACAAGAGAGAAAAAGGGACGGATCCAGAAGATCCGGACTTTTTAGTTACGATGAAATGGGTACGATCCACAAGCGTTTACACGAGATCGGATCCTAAACTATAAAGCGTTTACACGGGAACAGACCAAAGTCGAATCGCTTTTTCTAAGCATGTGCAAAGACAAGGTAATTGTTAATTTTCATTTTGGCGGGAGATCATCTAAGATGGCGTCATTTGCAAGCAACGATAAGCGCTCATTTTTTACATTGACAGACGAGGAGACAGCTTTGTTGATGAAAGTAGTTATGGATTACAAAGCTGCTAAAATGCAAAATGGAGAAGACTGGGGGACTGTTACGTCGAAATACAAAGGCATTCTACTTAAATTTATCGAGGCCTATCTAGAAACAGCAACAGAGGACTTTCCAAATATCCAGGATAGAGAAAAAATACAAAAGAAAAGGTGAAAAGAAAATAAAACAAGACGAAGACAGGGTTCAGAAAGGCTGTCGACTGTGGCAAAAAGAATGGGGGTGGGAGAGTAGTTACTTTGCTGTATGATGAGTGCTGCGCGTAAACGGCCTTAGACCCCGTTTACACTAGCACGGATCCAAATGGGTACGGATCCACTTTGGATCCGTGACCAGTTTTGTTGCTGTCTACACTGGAACAGATCCAATTTAGATCGCGTTTACACTAGCACGGATCCAGTCCACTGTCTCGGCTACTTGACCTCCCATTGGGTTTCAACAGACAAAGGCTTTCTCAAGTGAGTTGTTCGCTTTTGCAAGAACGATCGTAGTTAGTCTTAAATTCTCGTACTATTCTTCAGGAACTACCAAAAGCGGGTTCTTCCTGGTCATTGCCAGAATCTTCTTGGTTTGCGGTGCCTATGTCGCTGTTGTTGAAAGTTATGATGTAGGCCTAGTCCCAGGCTGCTTTGTTTAGATATAACCAAAGCTAGTCTCAACTGACGAATCCTGTGTTGAGCACATAGAAAAGCAATATACTGCAGCCAGGAATTAAACCATAACACTAACATTATGAGTATAAGAAGAACTTTCTGTTTGTATATAAAATTCGAGATTTTGGCGCAAACAATTGACCTCTTAAGGAGAAAATTTCATGCCTCGTATCCAAAGTGTGCTTGGTTTGGTTCGGTTTCAGCCGTTTACACTAGACCTAAACGGGAACGGATCCAAGTGAGTACACCTTGGAAAGCGATCCCACACGGGTCCAGATAGCAAACCCAAATGAGTGTAAACAAAAAGCCTATCCGTGCTAGTTTGGGTACGGATACATTTGGATCCGTGCTAGTGTAAACAGGGTCTATTTCAACGAATTCGACTGTTCAAGAGATATTTCTGCTCTAGTGCAACCAATTTCACACAGATTATCAAATCTTTGTGATGATGACTAAGGTATCCCCATTTCTAGATTCTTTTTTACAATTGTAAATTTCTGTAAAACTATCAACAGTTTTTCAACAGTTTTGAAATGGTTGCAAATTTGTGGATACATCAGTGACCTGAAATTTTCTTTCTTCAGTCAAAAGTATAAGCAGTGATTTTGGTAGAGGCTGGGCTGGCTTAAGATTGATTGCAATATATTATTAAGTATATCGAGTAGTCTCTCTCAGACTTGTGCACTACACAACTTGAATTTCATCACACATACAGCATCTAAAATACATTTTACCAGAAGGAAAATCTGAGGCTACATTTTCAAATTGTTAATAATTTCTTGGTCCTACAGCTTAATCTATTTAAATGTTGAGATAAAATAAGAAAGGTTTTAGTGCAGCGATTTAACGAGTAACTAAAAAGTAAGGAACCACAATATGTTGAAGGGGATGCATTGAGCAAAATAGAAGAAAGCAACCCTAACAATGTCAAAAACGATTCAACAGCTATTGGAAAAAACATCAAATTTTTAATAGTTGCTTTTGTAAAAACTGGGGGGCCAAGCAAGGGGCCAAGAAAATTTCTGGGAGGCAATAGCTCACTTCGTAGCTTATTCATTGTATTGAAGTTCATTTCATTTGTAATTTACTTAATAACACTTTCAATGATATAATACCAAAGAATGAATCAAAGCACAGAAATACATTTTAGTTTTGAAAATATTGATAGTTTCATTTTCTTCGGCAGTCTTTCCGTCAACGTCTCCTTTATCTTAGTTCTTTTCTTTCGCCGCATAATGTGTAATCAATCATGGATCGCGGAAGCGGGGAGTAGCGGTGGTGTATCTTGCAGGGACTGCGGAAGCGGGGGGATACGGAGGCTTTACCCCCAAAATATTTAGAAACGCAATTTATTCACAATGCTAGACTTACTCTTACTTTTGGTTTTTTCTACGCAAAAACTATCTTTTCCACAAGACGTGCATTTCTTGACGTTCTAAATGGCATAGTTTCACAAATTTACCTGTGAAGCTCACTTCGCCACCTCTATCTAAGGGTCCCATTTTATGATATTGCTACGGCCCCCGAGTGTCTTCGTTACGCCATTAGGGGGGAGGTGAAGGGGGATTCGAAGATTTACGGACGGTAGCGATCCTAATATATAAGGAAAGATAAAATTTCGTGACTGATTCCACAATGCTGATTCTGATTCTAAGCTGTTCATGCATCTGCGCATGCGTGTAGTTTTGTGGACGCTGGTCAAACACCTCGCGGTAGAATGAAACCCTTCATAAACTTGTTGATGATCAAGCGGCAGGAAACGGATGAAGTTGGTCCGGAGGAAGAATTTGTGTCTTGGTGATTGCAAGAACTAAGAGAGGCATTGGCTAATAAGCGTGCAACATTGCCGCGTGAAAGGAAAAAAGGCTTTGAAAATTCTTCGTTAACATGCACGACCTAACCTAGAAGAAGGTAGAGCGGAGCAGCGGATAGCCAGCATCTGTTCAATTTCTAACCCGACCTTCTTGAGATAAAAGGCCTGTCGTTTTTTATCAACGGACGCTTCAAGGTCATTTTGTGGTACGGTTTCGAAAACTAAAAAGTCAAACTTATCGTTGGAAACTCTCTCTGCAATGAGTCAGGCGAACGGATCGGCGAATGAAGTATCTGGGCAAGGAGATCTACAAAGTTTGAAGCGTCCAGGGACCAGGTGAGTTTACCAAGATATTGTACGTGCCTTGAAAACTAAAAGGCCTCCCACCCAAAAGCCGTTTGATCTAGCTTTAGATGCTATTGTATTGTATAATGATGTTAGCCTAATGTCTTTATTGAAATTAAAGAGGCCACTTCATCTTAAACCCTATCTTGTTCACCCTTTTCTTGTATCAGTGATTTTTACATTCTTTCCTAATTTGTCGTTATTTGCTAAATGTTGGCCGAAGTGATGGATGTTGTAGTTTTAGTTCAATGTAAACTGACAGTGCAAAAATTCCTTGTTTGTTTTTCATGATGCTTTTCGTTGATGAAACCTTTGCCTCCTTTATTGTCAAGTTCAGAGCTATTTATCAAAGTTCTCTGATGAGCTTAGGCCCTTTTTATTATTACAAACAATTAGATATACAAATTTAACATTTTTCTAAAGTTCAACAAATTTTAAAACTCATTGAGACTTCTTTACTTCTCAAATGTTTGCGTTATAGTCTAGCTCTCATAATCGGGTTGCAGATTTAATGTTTACCGAAACACACTCAAAAGTAATTTCCTTTTCAATCCAACGATCAAAGCAATCTTTTTATGCATCGCCTTCATTTGATAGAAATTTTTAACCTTTATTACTGCAACTGGCCTGACATACTGCCTTTGTAGGAGACCCCCGTTTTTAAGATATAACCCTTCTGAGTATCATTTGGTTTACGGCATTCATAAATTTGATTAAATGTGCAATGTAACACAATAAAGCTATTGGCTACCTGTCTCTCGGATCTGAAAGTTTTGTGGTTAGCCTGTTAATTTTGCTTTTTATTTTTTTATCTTCGAGTGTCAGTTTTGAGTAACCACTATCACACAGTAAGTTAACCTGTACATATTTTATATGCATGGTATCATGGAAGAAGTCATTTGTCGTAGGGTTGATTGAAACAAGTTCAAATGACATTAGAAATAGATACGTCATAAGTTAGAAAACTTTTAATAAAGAGTAGTACCAAAAGACTTAAAACAAGAAACTCCTCGTTGAGATATAAATTTAAGATATATTTAAATGTCAATTGAAAACTTTTTGATGAGTGTTTACGTAAAACTAGATCCAAAATCTCTGGAGATAGATAGATCTAGGGTAGTTTGGGATGATAAAACTATTGTTTTTGACCTTTCTAGGACTGTAGTTCTTCAAAATATTGAAAGTTTTGCTTCCAAAAGTTAAGCAAAATTGCCTTATTCTTACAATAGCTTTTAGGAGGAGCCAAAAACTGCATATATGCGGCAAATTTAACGTACCAAAATTTCAAATCTCATTATCAATACCTTGTGGCTTGGAGTCATTAAAAGCACCATAAAAGGCAGTTTCAACAATACTGTCTTTTTCATCGCAAATTTCACTGTTTCAAATGTTCCCTCCACGGAAAATCTTTGTCTGTAAAATGTTTCCGCGAGCATTAATTTCTTCATATGTTTTTAGGATAGGGGGCGCACAGGCTACTTTTTCGGGTCTAGAATTGGAGGAAAAGTTTTCAATTTCTGAAAATACATGCAATCCGCTGCCATACGCCCACCAAATTTGCTCACCAAAAGTAATGTTTTCAAAAATAAACAAAGATAGCTAACATAGGCTCTGACACAAGTTGGAAAGTGGGGGACAAGGGCAAAATAAAGACTAATAACAAAATATTTTGTAAAAAATATTGTTTGTTTTGTACAAAAAGTGGGAAGGGGGCATGGCTCCCTGGCCTCGTGTTATTGGAGACCCTGGGTAAGAGTGTGAATCACACACATGGAATATATTATTTGTGCGATTTACCACACACATTACAATATCTTTATGAAGAAGACTGAAATCCCCTATGTCTGTTTGATACTTTTGTTTCACCACTCTCAATTTGGGGCACCTTGGATCTGTTTGCTTTTGATATTGTGAAGATGGCAGTTTGTTTGTCTGGTCAATGAAAAGGAACTTTTTGAGTGTTTCCTTTTCTTGCTCTAACAAACAGCGATAAATGAGCATGAGCCCAATAACGATTTTTGTACCCAAGCATGCAACAATTTCCTTTTTGTTGCAAGTTACAGCCTTACAAGATCAACTCCAGGTGTCATTTTAGATAAGCATATACTTGCTGATTATGCTAGATCATTTTCATTTTACCTGTTGCTGCCAGACCTTTGAGATCAAACCCAGAGCTAATTAACTATAGCCAGCAGATCAAAGTGTGGTATTGCCCATCACGTCCTTTGTAAAAGCATGGCCAATCTTTGCTGGCATGGGTGAAGATCTTTTTGGGTTGGATCCTATGTAGGGGGAGGGGGGGGCTTTACCGTATGAACAGAGATGTCTTTTACTATTTTGTAAGTTTTCCTTATAGTTTTTGGATTTATCCACTTTTGCAAACTGATGACTCTAGCAGAGTCTGGACAAGCTAAGCTTTTAATTTTGAATATAAATTTCATGTTTGTGTCTAAGTCCTATAGAAAAGGACTAGCAAAATTTCTTCATTCAACATTCATTTTTCTATGTTATGAAACATTTTAACTTCAAGTCATTGTGGTAATTCTGTAACAGTAAAATCTTTAAAAACAAACCTTCCTCCTCTTACTAATTATCTGAATGCCATGCCAATAAGATTTTTTATTACTTTAAGTAATTTTTTTGGCCTTGATTAAATTAATCAAAGCAAAAATTGCTAAGCAGATTTTAATAGCTTGGGATATGATATTTTCAAAAAATAATCAAAGTGGTTATTGTGTTTTACTTATGAGTGTTATAGGTAAATTTTTAAAAGCAGCATTACTGACAATCATGTCAATAGAAAGGTATTCTATTTCCTTATCCAGACAGGTAGTTGTTTGCTTAAACATTTGTACAAGCAACAAGCTCAATAACCTTTTGTTTAGTTTTCTCAAATCATATGTACACAGTTAAAAATGAATTAACCAATCAATGCTTGTTGTTATTTAACATGAGTTTTTTTTTAAAAATGATAGTTGTTAAAATGGTTGCACAAACATTTTGCAAACTAAGCTGTCAGGCACTTGACATGAGATGAACTTCAAGATCAGTGTCCAGTTTTATTTCAGAGGGTTGTTTCTGCTTGAATATTTTCTTAAATAATAGGTATTCTACTTGTTTGTTGGTTATAGCTTTTTCTAACTTCAAGTCAAGATTTGAGAAGCAGGTTTTCTGCATCAGTGTCCCACCATTGTACAATTCTGCATTCCATGCACAAGCCTTGAAAAACCTTACTGAATTTTTGAGAATTTTTACTTTAGCTGTATTCTTCTGGAATGGTCCTTTATTGTTCTTCTTAAATTGTTTTTTTTCTCATCAGGGTTTTCAAGAAAAGCACACCAAATGGGAAAGTATGTTTATATCTACCATTGCTATGAAAATTTTTGGTTGGTATATTGTGTTTGCTTTGTTGGTATATTGTGTTAGGGTATTCACTTAAAAATAATGATAATGAAATTGCAATCTAAATGCCTTATACCATGTTGCTATCTGCTATGTTTCATGAAACATAAAAATTCTGTTTAGAGACATTTAATTGTTCTTCAAGAAAAAATTAAATATGGTAGCAATTCGCTACAACTGCCACCATTTTAGGCCACAACTCTGTAAGTGCCTATGTGATACTAAGCCTTCTTGGATCCATAATCTCATAAAACTTCACCAAAGGTCAAGCAGGATTTGGTATTCAATGAAAACCTGTAGCTTTTTAACGAAATTACTTTTCGTATGGAATTTTTCATCAAAGATTATATCCAAGAAACTTCACCTTGTGTTAAACACTGTGATACCCAAATTGCTTAAAATTGAAATACACATTTACTGGTCAATCTAGTGTCTTTAATTAAATATCTGCTGACTTTGTTGTCAATTGGATTAATTTTCTATTACTTTTCATTATTTCTTCAATTCAAAAGATTGACCTCATGTTGTATCATGACTTACAAGTTTATTGTTGGTATTGTACTTTATCCAAATTTATCCACATTTATTGTATACCAAATTTCTACTGTTCTGCAGCTTTCTGTATATATTTAAAAATCTATAAGGTATTTGTGTGTTATGAAATTTAGAAGATCAATGTTATCATGGCGTGAATACAGTTTTAACACAGTTTAAACTCCGAAAGTGGATGGTTTTTAAACCTCGGGGATATGCCATCGTTTTGGCCTATAAGTTGGAACACTCATCGGTTTTCCAGCCTGTTTTATCTAAATAAACAGCAAAAATCAGTTTTTTCCAAAAAGTTTTCAAAATAATAACAGAGTAAAATGAATTCAGAACTATTCAGAACAACAAGACACTTTTTCACTTGTTTATTGGCTGGGTGGGTAATGGTGTCACCAACGCATGCAGCCCTCCGCTTTTGTGGTAGTTTGTTCAACAAACTTTTTAGATAGGAAAATTTATCAGCTTATTTCATTCTACATCACTATATCATTGGATTTTATGATTCTAATTTGTTCAAATTCAATTACTGTTACATTTTCTTATTTGACTGAGGTCTTTCTTTTGCTTGCAGTTAACTGTCTATATTGGGAAACGTGATTTTTATGATCATATCGATTACATCGAACCTATTGGTAAGTAGATTTATTCGCTCTACCTTAAATCAAGTTGTTTTGAAAGCATTAGGTGGAGCACACACAAGTCATTTCTCTACTTTTTTTTAAAAATATTTCGTCTACGCAAAATAATAATACATGTAATAGTAGTTTGTTATGAGCAGACAGCATAATCTTGCATTTTAGAGTGCGTTTGTCGGCCCCCTAGCCTCAAACGTTTGAGTGTGATTTTGGTAAATAATGAAAATCCAGTGCAGCTGTATTTTGCGTTGTATAGAAGCTTACTGTCGCAAAAGCAATGAAGTTGTTGGTCAAGCGCTTAAAAATGTTGGTCAAGCGCTCCAACATCAAGCCAGCTGTCAAATGGAAGTTTTATCCATGCCATGTTATATCTAAAAATCTGCCTGTAAAACGTTTGCGGAGAATTTTGTGAAAAATATGATAAAAATCATTGGTCAGCTAATCAAGATTTAAGAATTCGTTTGAGCTTTATAACATTTTGCAAAAACATGCTGCTAGAAGAACCATTTAATTGCACTGCTTCTTATCGTTTTTAAGGCCCCGCGCCCTTCTTTCGATTGGCAAACTTCATAAAATTTGGCTAATCATGCTAGTCGTCTATATTTTTGTGTCTTTTCAGACTCATAAGTTTCTCTAGAGCTGTATCCATAAATTATCGCTATTTCCTTTGTCTGCTGAAATTTATTGGAATTTTTCGAAAATAAACGAGACAGAGCAGTAAGGACTCGTTTGCCTACATTCTATGCGTTAGTTTGCAGTTTTTATTTACCAGATCGCATCATTAGGCTGGTGGTCTGGCGTTATCATTTCAATCATGTTTGAAGATAAGCGAATACAGGTCTTGAAAAAAATTTGCACAGGACGCGTCATATCGAAAGAGGCCGCTTGGACAGTACATACAAACAAATACACGATATTCAATCCAAATCATATAGCCATTGTCATGCATTGCAAACCTTTCCTTTTTTGTCAAAGCAATTCTATGATTTTTGGAAGTCTCTAAGAATCGATTGGCTTATTTGCAAACCCGCCGAAATGATTCGCTGTCCTTTCTTAAACAGATCAAAAGCTTGCGATTGTGTGGTAAAATTTTAATGCGGTATATGACAAGAATTAGTATACTATACCTTCCGTGCGAACGCAATTACCTCTATTCTTAACTTTTTTGGAGCCAAAATGTATTTGGATTAAACTATCGAAATGATTTTTATCTTCGAATGTCCACATTTCCTTCAAAAAAAAATTCAAATCTTTGCTAAGCAAGTCTCAAGGGGTACCTGTGTAGGTGCATGTTTCTTTATTGTACGAAATCGGTACAGGGTTCTTTATTTTCTTAGACCCCGTTCACACTGTGCCGGATATATTTTGGCCGCATCAAAATTAGTTCAGATAGGCGTCGCGTTTACACTAGACCCACGCTATCCGCACGAATTTGAGAGCGGCTATCCGAACAAAATTAGTTCACCTAGGAAAGTGGATTAAATTATTTCAGATAGCTATGTGGTACAGTGTAAACGCTTTTATCCGGATAAATTTTATCCACATCGTATCTTGCTCGAAAGCGATTGGCTATTTCATCCAATTTAGTTTTTTTATGTTTCCCAATCAAGACCTTTCGCCATCTTGGCTGCCTTGTTGTCGATAAATACTCATGTTAAAAGTGCAGTATCTTGCCAGTCCACGTAAAATTGGCTTCTTTGTCAGCTTTCCCTACTTTCGTTGCTAGTTCAGTGTCATTTTGTTTCATGAACAAACTATTAAAACAAACTAGGTCTAATTTGTATTGACAACATCTTTGGATTTGTCTAAAGAGAAGCAGATGATTCTGAAGAGCGAATGAAGTCTTTTTACGTTGGCGGGAATTTTGTTCTTATTTTGTTGCCCAGAGAAGACTTCATTTTGGGCGTTCTGTGCATGATTTAGCTCATGTGACTGCAGTTATCCGGCACAGTGTAAACGGGAGGGCAAAGTGGACAAAATTTGTGCGGCACAGTGTAAACACAAATCAATCCGAACAAGTTTTATGCGGATAAATTTTATCCGGCACAGTGTAAACGGGGTCTTAGCATTCGTTAGAGTTCTTTTTACGATTGGTGATTTGCTTTTATTTCTACAGAACGAAATGGATTTACGAGCAGTTTTAATCCCATGAATCCATCTATTCTCATTGCTGTTTTGTAGCCATATGAATTCTGAAATATGATTTGACTTTCAAGTCTTTGGCATTGTAGAGCAATAAAGCTCTGACTTTTAACCTTTATAACAATGTTATATAAACTTTACATGTTAGGATAATAATCGTCTAAATTGCTAAATTTCACCAATGCGAGCATATTGGGAGGTCTGTGGTCTTTTTTGGAAATACAACGAAGGGCTTGTTATGCAGTAATAGTCTTTCGAGTGGTTGAAAAGCACAAACAAAGAGCGTTTCTCATCCTCAGATGCACCTCGCATCCTTTTTATTACTCTAGGGTTTTGTGTTGCTTCACACGCAGGCACGTAGATAATAGGGGGCGTGGGGGCGTGGGGGTGTGACGTCCCCCGAAGTTTGGAAAATCCAATTTCAGTTGGAAAACTTAACAGATTACTTGGATTTTTTTTAAACCAAACTTGTAAATTTTATATGTTAGGAATTTTGGGAATTTAAATGTAGATACATTTATCTTATTAAAATGACAGGGTGGAGTGGACCCATCCAGTAATCGTTTTCTATTGTGTATCAACTGGATCTTGAATTGCACAATTGCATCGTTTACTTTCTTTTTGGCGGGATTTAAATTGAATTAAATTATTTTTAACAGGCAAGGTGAATTTCCGGATGAGAAAATTGAAACTTTACAATCAGTATTGAGCCTACAGTTTTGAAAAATTAATATCCTGTACTGATCAAAAAAATTTAAAGTGGGAGCTACAAGAAAAAAGGAAAAAACTTCAGTAGATAAAACTACAGTAAATTAAGAATCTTTCAGTACTAGAAATGTTCAACGCTTCTTATAAAACCAAATGTTGGTTATAATAAAGAAATCTGGAATTAGGGGTATTTACAAAAACTATTCTGTAGGTACAGTAGATTTAAAGGTCGAAAGAAAAATTACTCAATTAAAGTTGAAATTTTCATCGTTCTACAACCCCCAAATTTAGCGACTTGTTTTCGTCCCTGTTCACACGTCAAATAAACATCCTTGTTTGGGCGTTTCTCAACCAGACATGACCACTGTTGTCGTATGAGAAACTGTTTTAGATGTTCTTCCGTTTTTCTGCGGGTTTTGAAAACCCATCTTCCGGCTTTAGCTGAATAGAGCAAATTACGTTTTGAGTAGATGCAAGTTCCCTAGTTTTGAAACATCGGCTGGCCCGACATTTTGTCAAAATCGGATTGAACGTGTGAGGGGTTGTGCAGCCAAGGGTTTGGTTTGGAGTAAGCATTTACTTTCTTAAAGTGCATCTCAAGCCAGAAAAAAAATTAAGTATTTTTTCTGTAAGTTCTGAAGGCCGAAAATTGTCAAAGCGGGCTTTGTAGTAGGCTGATTGACATATTTTGAATCTTCACTTTTTTCAATTCTAATTGTTTTATTTTGCTTACAGATGGTGTTGTTTTGGTTGACCCTGAGCATGTAAGGGCGAAAAATGGTGAGTTTTGTCGATTCAGAATTTTGTCGCTGACGAAGAAAATATCTGTCCACACAACGGCTTTTTGTGGCTCGTTCCCATTCATTCTAGCATGGGCTGACTCTTGGTCATTCCTTTTGCCACAGCACCACATTTACACTGTTTATCATTTGGGAGACGACCGACCATGTTTTACTGACTAGGCCATTATCCACAATTGTAGTCAAACAGCATGCGCAATTGGGTTGTCGAGCCATTGTACGCGTTACAGTTAGCATGCCAGTTTCATTTTTCCAAAAATACCTTTCTCTTAGACCCTCTAGTCGTATTTTAATTCTAGATAATTACTGTCAGTTCATTCTTTCTCCATTGTTCAATTCGATAAGTTTGCCTGGTCGCATACAATACATCCAACTCTATGTGTCAAGAGATATTAATTAAAGCGTCGCTGCTTCTAACTTACGTAGGTTAAACAAAATGTTAGGGTAAAATACTGGGAAATTTGCCTCTCTGATATTTTCACAAAATAAAAATAAATATGCATGGTGTTTCGTTTTTGATGTTGCAGATATACGTTGGTTATGATTTTTTGAATTCTTTTTTGCGAAGAAAGCAGACCAAGTTGACAATAACAACGAAACGTCAACTATTAGTATAAGGACATTGATATTGCGCAAGTAGAGTTAATCAAATGGTCGATTAAATTATGTTATTGTTATTAATATAGGAGAATTGCATGTTAAATATTAGGTTTAAAATGAATATTGACAAAAAATTCGGTAGAAATATTTTATAACCAAATTTAAAAAATTTAAATGAATTTTTAAAGGCCAATAAATCTATGATCGAGGAACAAACAAAAATACATTTTCAGGGTATTTAAGGGAAATTTGTAGCAACTGAAAAAAGAATGGTTCGTTTATTTTAATTTTGAAGTGCTGGTTCGCGAGTAGTAAATCCTTGATTATTAGTAGATCCGCAATTTTTATCGATAGTTTCTTTGCATTCTGATCGGAATTAATATAAAACCATGTAAACGTCCGTGGTTTTTTACCCTTACATGGAGAGTGGGCCAGCCCGTTCAGGTGAGATACGCGAGAAAGGATAGGTGGGATCTGCGTCAGGCGGGATGGAAGTTATCCATGTAAGCGCAATCAGGTGGGCTAGCTCACTCACTGAATGTCATTGCGCTTGCGTAAAGGAAGTTAGCGCTAAACCAAATAATAACGTCGTACGAATCGGCAGCAACAATTCGGGCTCTTCTGCTAAAACCGTAGCAAAAGTATAAAGAAACAAAAGATAATTTTGTTCTCACGATTGAAAGGACGCAAACCTGTTGATTGCATACTTTTTATAGATCGAGCACAAAATCAAAAGTTCGTGTAACTGAAGTACGAATCTGAGCATACCGCATAATTTAACAGTAAGAAAAGGAATCAAATTGTTATTCGCCATCGTTGAGGAAAACTGATGTTCAATATTGTGCCGCCAAGAACTAAAAAAGTCTCATTTACAAGTTTCAAATAAGAGGCCATTCCACCTGAGTGGGATAAATCGCGTCCTCGCGTAAACACTTCCGAATTCGATGTGACCCGTGAAAACTGGCCCACTTCATGTTAACTTCAATGCCCTTAGGCTAGTATTGCTTTGAAATTGTCAGCTGAACATGAAGCGTATTTGCGTTTTTCATTAAATATTTAGAGGATGTATGAACAAACTATTTTTGTCTAAAAGAATCAAAATAGTAGTTTTATGTTACGTTCAGGATGCTATTTTCCACGCTCTAAACACAGTATCAAAATTTTACCACGATCCTGCGTTGTTAAGTTGCACAAATTTGATTAGCTTCTTATGACCACGTGCTTCGTATTTTTTGAAAGAATAGAAAGTAGTTGTGATCGCAGATGTATTTGATTGATCTAACCTGAGACTGGTCATTCAAAGGGACATGATAAAGCAAGATTGCGTGGATTATATTAACTCGTGAAATACTAATGGCTTCTTAATGACACCACTTAATAGCCATCCAATTTTTTATGTGTCAGAATATTTAAGTTGGCAACCAATTCTCATGCTGAATATCACGCTAATTTAAATAACTCCATGGTCTAAACATCTTTAAACGATTTACCCGATATTTTTCAGACAAAGCCACCTGGCCTATCTGCTAGATGTTTCTTCATCTCAAGACTAGTTTTTCAATTTCAAAGTAGCATCCTACCTCTCTTTCTCTCGCCTTTCTCCATAAACCAAAACCGTGCTTATTAGTGAAAATACGGTGATTAAACATTAGATATAAACTTTTTGCTGAACAAGATTTCCCTATTCATCAGAGCTTCCTATTCATTTGAACGCTGGGTTATTCCGTAAAAAGAAATGAACTGTTGATATAAATTGATGAGAAGTATCGCATATTATATTTTCATAAAATTTCTTGCAAAAACATAAATCCAAGCATTTCAAAAGCGTGAAATATTCCATAATTTGTAACTACAATAGTGCCGCTTATTTACTTTCTTATAAATCTGGTGAAAATGGCCATTTTCAAATCTTTCCTTTTCTCTCCCTTTGCAATCTATTTCTCAATAGGTCTAAAAGGAAGTAATTTATGTACAATTCAATTTATTTCAAGGAATGATTCAGATTATTTATTTTTCAGTTTTTGTCCATGTGTTGGCGGCATTCAGGTTAGTATGTTGTTGTTGATCTTTTGAAAAGTATGAAGTCTTTTACATTTTTGCGTCATGTTTGAACCACAGTGGATATAATATATAATGAAATGAACACTTATACGAAACTTTATTTCTTAAGGTACGGCAGAGAAGATTTGGATGTGCTTGGCTTGACTTTCCGGAAAGATTTGTTCCTTGTATGTATCTGTCCTTTTAGATGTTCCTTCAATGGTGTACATAATTATGGTTCTGGTTGCATATACCTATAAGATGAATAAGTATCAAAGCTGCTGGTGTTTTAAAAATATCTGAACTGCTTGTTTGTAGCAAATAATTATAGAAAATTCAACGAAGCTGTCATTGCATATCTTGCCGTGTAACTGATACTAAAAGATATAATGTTGTATACTTTGCAGTGTATGACCATAGAATGTAAAGATCTTTCCACATGAAATCACTGAATGAGGTCTCTTGCAAACCCGCGTAGTTAGTTGCAATTTTTTTCGTCACACAGTGACAACCTTCATCTAATTGAAGCGTTTTGTTCACAGGCACGGCAACAGGTTTACCCGCCAAGACCCGAGGATGATGCTCCAATGACACGGCTTCAAGAGAGACTTCTGAAGAAGCTCGGCAAAAATGCTTATCCATTCAAGTTTCAGGTTTGCTTTTCAAGTTTCTTCTCCCTCGATTTTGTTAGATGTTTGGTTTTTATGAAATCCCGAATGAAAATTCTGGAGCGGGTGTCTTTTTAAACCAGTTGATAATTGGTGATAATGTCCGCTGAGAAGAATTCATCTTAAGAACGCAACATCTGGATTGACTGAATGTGTCTGAAGAACTGCAAAAGCTAAAAATTTACTATCTTTTCAAGCTACATTTGACTTCACTTTATCCATTTTTCTTTTATTTCGGCATTGTTCCTAAGACATGTTTTTAAAAACCTGCTTTTTTTCGAAAATCGTACAGGCTTTCTCCAATTGATTGCTGCTTACTATTATTTTAGCTGACCAAAGGTGCTCCATCATCAGTCACTTTACAGCCAGCGCCTGGAGATACCGGGAAGGTAATGACAATAATTGCTTCAGTTGCCTACTTTCTGATAACGGGGAAATTTGTCTCCTATCTTTGCAAATGGTAAACCGAGGTACTTACATAGAGTACGGTAGGCCTTATCTTTGTCAAAGTTGCATGAAAGCGTCTATTTCTTACTTAGTTTATTTCTGAGTAAACACTAGTATAGAGACTTTGTGGTGTTCTCTGTGTCTCTACCATCATTTTATGTACTATGTTACTTTTCTCGTTCTTTTCTCGTTGTAACAAAATTAATTCGATTTCAGCCTTGCGGCGTAGACTACGAGTTGAAAGTATACATGTCCGATACATCAGATGAAAAAGAATATAAAAGGTACCCGTTTTGCTTCGCACTACATGTCGTCAATCTTATGAACATTAAGTTTCTGCAATTCGTGAATCTGCACCCAATGCCACTATAAGCTGGCATTAAATGAAAGGGACAGTCAAGCCGTGCATTATGGGATTTTTAGGGCGTAGTGTTATCTTGTATGCGTGGTCCCTTGTTGAAAGCTGTTGTCCTGTCTGAGCGCCAGAGAGGAAAAATTGATAATTTTTCAAATGTTTCTCTTTAGAAATTCTGTGCGACTGGCAATAAGGAAAATAACTTATGCTCCTCCTGTTCCTGCCCCACAGGTAATTTTTTCTGTTAATGCTTATTTGTATCTCCTTGTCAATGAGTTTTGTCCAACGTCTCGTGAATCGTCAAACTAGTTGAACTCTCTCGCACTATGTTGAATTTTTCTTCAGTGTAAAGTGTTTTCAACAGTGTCCACGCTAAGGTGTTCTTTCAGCTGTTGCCGCAGCAAACCGACCCTTTTATTTATACTTTAGCTGAATTTGTAAAAAGTCAATTGCCTGGCTATTATTGATATCTTCATCATTGCTTTTAAAGAAAGCTGAATTATTTGTTGATCTTGGTAACAATTCCTTTTTCTTGGGTAACAATCTAAAATCTTTGAATGTGAAGTAATTTATTCATTCATTTGTTCAGCTTAAGAACCCCGTTTTTATCGATTTGTTTTTATCTTTTCTTTCTAGCCCATGATTGAGACATCCAAAGAGTTTATGATGTGTCCACATCCTCTGTTTTTAGAAGCAAGTTTAGATAAAGGGGTATGTTTAATTTTAAACATACATGATGACTAATGGCTAGAATCTTTTCAAGGGAACACCAGCTCTTTGAATATGCTTAACTTGTATTTTCCTTTAAATGAAAAGTCGCCATTATAGCCAACAAAGCATCCCTGAAACAAAATGCATTCTGAAACAATTCTGTAATAAGAATCAATTTTTGTTTGAATTCTTTATCAATTTGTCCAAATACAAAGTGCAAGGCCTGAATTAACAGTGGCTGAATTTGTTAAACTTTGCTTTCCGCTTTTCTGGTTGTGAAGAAGTGAGAGAAAAATCGCTTGTCAGTCCAAGTCTCGCGATGTATAGGCCAGAGCTGCAAAAAGTATCGGAACCTGGGAACTAGATTCCCAGAAATTTTTTTGGCTTGGCAGAAAGTTTTCAGCAACACTTGCTAAAAGCCAGCTCCTTTGTCAAATATCACAAAAAAATTGTTAAACTGGGAAGCAACCTTCAACTTCTATGTCTAGGACTTTTTTAACAGATAAAGCTGCATACCTGAAGTAAGCAATGTATGTGCTTTGAAAATTGTTGTTTTAGTTGCCTTATACCAGGCTATTGTTTTGGATCTTTAAAGATCAATAGCAATAAAAATTACATGCATCCTAAGTTTTCTTCCTGCTAGCAATGCAATACTTGACTTGAGTCTTGACTGAGGTCTTGATAGACTTGGCACAGTGTCGAGACTTGGTTGAGTTCTTGGCAGACTTGGCAGTTTTTGATTGATACTGAATTACATCCTGATGTTTTTTCAAGATCATCATTTGTATATAGAAATGTCACCATTTATTATTGCAAAATATCATGTTGACATGTGTACCCATCATATGAAATGAAAGGCTGAAAAAGCTGGCTGATAAGTATAGACAGGTAACCAGATTCATCTTCCCTAAAGCTGGCATCTTTTACCCAAACACCAGGTAATTGTGGAGAGCACCAACTGTGTTGAAGTTTTCTGCCAGTCAGTAAACATATCCCCATTTGGTTCATTAATCAGTTTGACTTTTTCGCATAGACAAAAAATATGCAATAAACAACCAAATTATATATTTTATTGGAAATTTTCTCTAGACCCAATAAATTAGAAGCCCTTGCCTAAAATGTTTGCGTACTATTGGTAACACACAATGTTTTCACCTAACAGAAAAATGTATGTCCTGTTTCCCAGGTTCCCAGAAAGAAAAATATTTTATGAGCTCTTGTATAGGCGCTGGGTTATTGGAGCAATTATTATCCGGTGCAGCCATAGACCGTTTATAATGGAGATACACTTTGAATTTGAGTGACAAAGCGTCAGATTTCAAGCGTCAATTTTAGAAGTCCTTGGCTCCAGGCTACGTATTAGCGCTGGATGAATTATTTGCATTCAATTTTTAAGATTATTTCCAGTTCCTTCTTTCCTCGTTTCTAGTTGGTCATTTTTTAACTTTGGTGTTCTACAATTTTTCTTTTGGTTTTTTAGCTGATTTCTGAACCTTTTTTCCCTAGATGTACTACCATGGCGAAGCAATCAACGTGAACGTACATATATCAAACAGGTCAAGAAAGACGCTGAAAGGGATCAAACTGACTGGTATTTGTTTTGCTCAATGCTTTATAGGTATACACATGGCCTTGAAATGCAAGAGAGAGTATGGAAGTCAGTGCAACTATTAGACCTAGCTGGGGTCATAAACAACTCTGGATGACATGCGATTGTTTGAGTCAGCAGTATTCAAATCTCGTTTATTTGAGCACCAAAGGCCATATTAATCAAGCCTGCTCGAAAATCAGTTGTTGATCGCTTCCTGCCAGTGTAGAGAACAGAAGGCACTATTTTATGCTTTGTTGATTATTTTCACTAATTGTTTACAATTATACATTTTTAGAATGCGTATTTATTGGTAAAACTGATTTTTGCTGGCAGCTCTATTTATGTGTTAGTGAAAGAGTTACATTAAAGTGGAAGATTTTTTGAAACCAGAATAAATGCTGAATTTCCTCCTAAGAACTTTCTTTCAGGCAGCTTTTCTAATACACTCAGTCATTCTAGCT
Organism: Rhopilema esculentum; assembly: GCF_013076305.1. Next base: position 242,936 of record NW_027019322.1, read on the forward strand.
TTGAAGTACTATTCTATATTTCCTATTATAGTGAGGCAGTATGCGGATATCTGTTTATTTTCAACTGCACAGTACAAATGCCCAGTTGCGACAATAGAATCAGAGTAAGCTTTGAGTTATTTTTAATTAGGCAATTTTCTTCGTTCTGTATTTATTTCTGTTTGATTTTTCTTTATAAAAGCCTTGTTGAAAAATACTTGAAGATTCACTACTGGGAAAGGTTTTCATGTTGCAGATAGTTTCATGTTGTACATGCTTTACATGTTTCATGTTGTACATGTTGTACATTCTGTTGTTCTTCCAGTCACCACCTTCAGTGCATCTTTGAAACTACATGTTTTCCTTGTTGTCTCTCCCCTATTTGTTGCAATACCTGCATTGATTGTAAGGGCTCTCTTGCTTACAGGGATGGATTTCCGGTCGGCTCAAGTGGAACCCTGTCAAAGGTCTATAGTGTAAGACCACTTCTAGCTAACAACAGGGTAAGTTTTTTTTCTATCCCATATAAATGTTTACAATAACGAATTATTATCCAACGAACTACTACTATACGACACTACGAAGACGATACCAGGAGGAGCAAAATATCATGACTACCCCCTGGCTTTTAACATGGATCTAAAACACAACTACAAAATGATACTTATTTAATACAAGAATGATTTTACAAAATAAAATAGAAAGAATTACAACTTACGAGATATTCCGAGAAAGAAGAATTACAAGTCTTCTTTCAAAATCTTCTTACAAGTCTTGTTTCTTATTCAAAATGTTCGGAGGCATGGATATAAGCTAGCATTTGAATGTTCATGGCCGCACAGGATGACATTCAACAAATCTGCATTTGATAGCTTTATTAAACCATGAGGCTACAGTATCGCATTTATACTGCTGAGAAAATCCCGTCTACCTGCTTCGTAAGTATGGCAGAGCAAGAAATAGTATTCCGTGTCCTCGACACCGTCATTAATTGCACACAAGGGGCTCGACGTATCACAAGGGGTTAAATTATTCTTAAATTTATGAAAGTTCAACTTAATTAACCCGACACGTAGCTGTGTTAATATAGATAATCCTTTTGGGTTGTGAATACGATAGACAGGCTTTGGTGGTAGACGGATTTTCTTGAAAGTATTTACAGAGCTCGATAGTCTGATCGCAGGGTCAAACCTTTCCCATTCGAATAACCAGTAAGGATAAAAACTCGATCTGAATGCTTGTGTTCTTGTTTGTAAGTTTAGTTTAGCCCTTAAAAGACTTTCAATTGAATTTCCTGATGCAGTTTCCCGGACTTGTTGATGTATAAGACTTTTTATGTACAAGATAAAATGTTGAAACATTCTCAGCTTAAAGTTTTCCTTAACACTCATATTTTAGGACAAGAGGGGCCTAGCATTAGATGGACAGCTAAAACACGAAGATACAAATCTTGCATCATCAACAATGTATGCCATTTATTTTTTCTGCACTGTAAAGTAAAAATAGCCCTAACATCGTTCTATGCAAAGCCAAATCCGTTAGTAATTCCCCTGTCTTTTACTTGCTACCCAAGCCAATAGTCAACAGATTTAACCTTTTTTCTACATAATAATGTATTGTACAGTGTGATATTTTACATATTTTTTTCACTTCGCCATCTAGTCAATCAACCAGAAGCATTATACTATCTTAAACTTATTTGAGAGAAAAAACCATGCTATGGAGAGAACTTCTTACACAAATGCTCCAAAAGCCACTCCTCATGTTGATTTATACTTTCATTAGATCGGTATATTATATTTCATTAGTGATCGTTGATAATTATTTCCAATTGTAGAACTGATCCGTCTGTGTCAAGAGAAAATCTGGGGATTATTGTTCATTACAAAGTTAAAGTCCGCTTAATTGTGCAATTTGGCGGGTAAGTGTCAATTTTGGCTTTTGAGTGCAAAAATGTGCTTGCCACGATGCTTCTGTGATATAAGAAGATGTTTGTGGTATGCTACGTATTCGTAAATATTATCTAGAGAAAATTATATAGTGCCCTGTATTATTCCCCTGTACGGTAGCCGGTGCCACTTTCTTAATTATTCCCTTGCTTAAAATCCCAACATTAACCAAGTATGTAAGCGAATCTCAAAGATTGCATGGCTCCACTAAGAGGCATCTTCCAAACGTAGGGACCTTACAGTTGAATTGCCTTTTATGCTGACACATCCAAAGCCACCTGAAGATGTCTCGCCATCACCGTCTCCAGTACCTCAGAGAAGACCGTCAGAGATTGGAGGTATTTCATGCTTCTTCATTGTTATTCATTCCTGTCACAGCAATGATAAATTGCCTGGAAAGGCACTTCAGTGGTCTCTAGGCACTTTGATTGCAGTGATGAATTTCTTCGATTGCCCAGAGCATCGAGTTGTCACACCAACTACCTACTTGGCTATCTTCATGCAAATAAAATTTTATTAACAATGAATATATAATTATTCAGGTAAAAGTATTTCAAAGCAAAAAATACAAATATAGTCTCACTGTCTTACTGAAACATTTCAGAGAATATTTATTATATTCAAATGGAAAAAATTAAAAAATTCAGCTATATACATGTTAAGGTTATACATGTTAAGTCAAAGATGAAGAAGCAAAATTGTTTTTGCGATAACATGGTCACTCTTCTGGATCACTTTTTGTTTGGAACAGTTTTAGCTGTATCGTCTAATTTCCTTCTAATGTTAATAATGAACATATGTGGTAACTTTCCAGGAGACGAGAACGAGCCCCCAGTCGATAGTGACTTGATAACGTTCGACACAAGGTGAGATATGCTTTACTTGTTAAAGGCATTAAATTTCTTTTCATCTAATTGATATTTTTCAGCTTAGCAAGTTGTACTTAGAATTGCCAAATGTGTCACGAGGAATTAGCTGGATATTTTACTGTATTTCCACCAGCCACTTCTCCGTTGTAATAACAATCTTTTCTTTTAAACAGTGGCCCAGAAAGAAGAGCGGAGGACGATGACTTGATATTTGAAGAGTTTGCACGCATGCGCGTGAGAGGAGAGCATGTGCGAGAGGAAAACGCGTAGAAATTGGGAAAATCTTTGGCAGAAACTGTAACATAGAAGCAAACATCAATTTCCTGGTTAATTTTCAGCGTCAAAAGAATTTGCCTTTGCTGCTCTTGGCGCCAAACATTGCTGTTTTTTATTTTAAGAAGCAGAGAAATATAATTTAAAATTTCGACCGAAGTAATAAGTTGCAGTCGGTAACCTTGATAATTATTGTTGGTATGAATTTCGATGGTTAATCAGTATCCTAATTTTTCTCCGTATTCAGTGACAGACGGCAGCTGTCGGCGTCAGCTTTGAGCCAATCAAAAGGACAAAACGCCAATATTCCCATCAATTGCGTCACATGTGACCTCTGTCGAAATTTGTTCGACTGGTCATTTTGAAGTATTCATTCTGTTCTATGCAAAACAGAAATTCTTAGCATAAGACCTATATCGAATATTTGAGCGAAAAATCTTAGATATTGAATTTAACGATTTGAATTTCAGTCGAAGTAATTTTTCTTAATTGCGCTGTATGCTGTATCGAGTTTGTAATGTTGATAAGCTTTACAGCTCATTTTTATAACCGTAATTAATTTAACACGTTTATGACTCTCAACAGCTGTATCATTTTTTGGTGCCATTGCTGATACCCAGACATTCCTTTAATGCTTTGCGATTACTATCTTTTTCTTTCACATTTAGGTAACAGGATTACGATTTTCTCGGTTAATTTAGCGTTGGCGATAATATCTTTGAAAACGAGGTTATGATAACTCGGCCTACACTCACTTGACCAGGTGATAAAGACTTACCCCATGGAAGTAGATATATTTTCGGGGTACATATCGTCATAAAGTTATCTTAATAGACTAACCTTAAAGTCGATCTTAATGTTTGGAATTTTGTTGGTAATAAGTTGCACTTCTTCGATTATATATTGTACTTAGGCGTAGGAACATGTTAAAAATGGGAGGGAGCACAGCGAAAAGGGCACCATTTTGTATCATTAGGAACATGCAAAAAAAGGCACTTTTCAGATGAAAATGGCACTTTTCACCAAAATAGTTCAGCCCTCAGCCCTCAGGTTCCTACGCCAATGATTTAGAACAGACTTACTCTTGTTGATTTACCAAGAGTATGTGGTTTGTTTTAATTTACACCGATGAAGCGGGTTATGGAGCTGGAATGAATGCGCTAGTAATGGACAGAATTTTATGTTAATAGTTTTATGTGATCGCCAGCGAAATTTTTTAATGGGCTGCATTTCAGTTATGAAATCTCAGCCCAAAGGTTAAATCTAGTCTCGTAATTTATCTACTGCTAAACGATCCTGATCAGTTTACAGTCATTCCTGAATTCGATGTTATTTATAGAGGAACCTTTTTGGAGAGATTTAATGGAAAAAGACGATTTCAGACGATTCACTTGTAGGTCCCTCGTGTAGTCATGTCAGAAAGCACATGAAATCTCTTGTCGTTAGATAATCTGCTCTTATCTGATGCTAGGAATACTATTTAGCAAAAGTTTGGATAAAAAGTTCGGGGGGCGAGTTCGAGTGAATCATTTATAAGACTGTTTTTGCCCAGTGCTTGTAATATTTTAAGAGCATATATAAAGGCGATATAAACCCAGATTACTTATGGCTGTACCATAATAATGCATTTTATTCGCTTGCATTGTACATTATCTAAAGTCTTTATCGAAACATATATATAAATATATATTACCATTTTGCTTTGACTGGGTCTCATCATTTTAGCTTCTTCTTGACCAGTGACATAGGCAGGGAAATAATCCCCCGGCTGAGGAGTGATACAAGAAAAAGTTTTCCTTCAAAATTTCTCTAACAGCAAGCATCGTAGACCTTCATCCTAATAGATCTTAATTATCAAAGTTCGTTAACGAAGTTGAGCAAATTGATACACCATTAGCTCTAAAATCATTTGCCATATTTAATTTTATCGATCAGTGGTGGACGAAACTAGATGCCGAAAATTCCGTCTTGGGGTCAGTGATACGGAAGAGCATTTTCCAAAGACAATTTTACATCTAGGAGACTTCTGGTGCCTTTTTGCAAACTATAAAAGTTTACTCTGTTAAATAATATAGTATGTACTGTATTGTCTGTCATTGTATAGTATATACTGTATATGTCATTGGAAGATTCTTTTGATTTGACTTATGATAAGTACAAATACAAGTGCAAAAATAATTAATAATGGCTTTGAAAAAGCAAACGTTTCCAAACATACTTATGTCCTTTTTTCTGAAACGCTTCCTAGTATAAAACCTCAGAATATAGGTCGATAATTCTTGCAAGGAAATAAATGTACCCAGCTGATGATTTGGTTTCACAAAAAAGATAAAAAGATGAAAACAAAAGAAGCAGAATAGAAGTTTATTGCGAATAATCGTACAGACTTTATAGTTGAAAAGTGGTAATTTTTCCAATATTTCACGGCAATAGAGATTTTTAGATATGTAGCGTTAAAAAAGTGCGACAGGAAAGTAACAGATTTTACACACACTGGCTTATAACTTAACTTGGAATTCTTATTTCGAGATGCATTTTGATAATTCTATGTTAGATCTAAGTTTAATTTTTCTTCGATTGAAAGTTTGTCTTTTTGTCGACATCCTTGTCATAATCTACAGAACTTTCCAAGTTTTACTTAATGCAAAATACCATAAGACTTGAAGTTCTGTTTGGGGGGGGGGGGTGTGGGTCCTTAACCGTCTTGGTTATTTTATAATGGCAGCAAGAGCCACACTTACTGCATCTCAAATTTTTGAAAATTTTACTATGAAGTTAAAAGTTTTTATTAATTTTGTATGTATGATTTTATCAATAAGTCTGAACATTTGTTGAGTTCGATGCGCCTGCCACAAGTATGGGAGGGGGGGGGGGATGTGTGCCTGCCGCTTAACCGGGGCCACCTCCTCTTGCAATGCAAAATTATAAGAAAAATATGTACAACATATTGTAAAAAATATGAATCATATATGGACAAAGAATTTACATCTCAAAAATTTCAAAACTCATGAGCTGAGGAGTATCATCAAGAGTGCGTGGTCCCTTAATGGAGTACATAACCATGTCTGCCTTCATTGGAGATAGTTCTCACCATGTGCAATGTGTTTTTTCATTTTATAAAGTCTAAATTACCATGCTGAACCGGCATTTCCTAACGTTTCGGAAAAAAGATGCCTGTGCTCTGTCGTTGAGGTACGGCATATAATTGATCCCGTTGGTTTTGGGTGGAAGGTTTCATGCCACATAATGCCAATGACTGAAAATAACTAAGTATTACATGATATCATACAATATCATAAAAGTAACTCTTTAAAACCTTAGAAATTTGATTGGTACAACTAAAAGAGAGAACCGATGCACTTCTAATGACGATATTTCCAAATACTATGCGCTCCTATCGAGACAAATATTTTTTCAAGATGCTTGAATGGATAAATTTTTGCTATTTCTCTTTTAAAGTATCCTGTGCTTAAATGTTTCTAAAGTATGGGGAAGCAAAATTGAAGGTAAAAACTAAGGCCCCGTACAAACGGGAACGATTGCGCAATGTTCCGTAATATTCCAAAAAATGGAAGCTCAGGGGCTGCGTTTACATGGGATGGGAACATTTTAAATCGAACCGTTCCGTTCCGTTCTTGTGTCCGTGTGAACAGGTGAAGTGATCCAATTGGTACGTAACTTTTTGCGAAGAAAGTCATTTAAAGCTGCAATAATAGGAGAAAAAAGCCTTCCCCTCCCCCCCCCCACTTTCCCACTTTAAAATTCGTAACGCGGGCCTTGAGTTCCGTTCCGTTTGGTTCAATAAATTCTTCAATTTTAGCACCAGACAAGAATGTCTCATATTCGACAACGTAAAGGAGGCTATGACATAAGGCATAGGGAAAATTTCCCAGGATGCCACTGTCTTGGAGGAAAAGCTGCTGTAGCTGATCTCAAGCAAATGCGAAACTGAAGCAGCGAGGAATTAATGTTGATAAATGTTGCCTTCTGGCTGTTTTGATAATAAAATAGCCAATCCGAGCGTTGCTAGAGGCCTAATGCTGCAATTTACCGAAGGTAATGTCTAATTGTTGCCACATTCTTGCAAAATTATTTCTAATAATCTCGCAACCCGGCCGTGTTTGGCCTTGAATTTGGATAGGTTCCTACCCTGTGGTTGAAGTGATAGTTAGCATTTGTTATTTGTAGTTTTTTGAAATGGCTTGTAACTTTGGTGCTTCTCAGCTTATAGAGATACGAAATTCAGTGAGACATCAACAACTTAAACCGGGTATCAGTCAGTGCTTTATCAGGTTGGTACTCCGATGTGTACCGCCTTTGTCATGTTATGGAACTGTTATTATAAGGGAAACAGAATTTGAATGGTTCGTTGTCTGTTTCAACTTTATTAAGTGTGTAATTCAGTCGGATACAGATACTGCTTCCTGAAACTGTTGTCACAACAGCTACAAAAGTGTTACTAAGTTTTCGACCTTTTCAAATAATTGTTGACACTTTGACGTTTTATAATGATACATCCTGTGCGAAACTATTAAAAAAGTGTCAGTCTGTTATCTTGTTTCTCAGATCCCTCTCAGAGCGTTTTCAGTCATAAGGAAAAAAATCTCAAGATAAACTCACTATTTTAACAATATATTTGTAATTAACTACACAAAATATCAGTAGTTGGTTCTTATTAGTTTTGGAAATAAATTAAAAAGGATTTGCTTTATGTTGCTTTCCCAGTGATCTTGTAACTCAGGTATTTTACATTTTGGAGTTGTGATTCTATAGAAACATAAGACAGTCATGCAAAGACTGTAAATTGTTTGTAAACAATAATCCTTGGAAGAAGAGGCTCCATGTTAATGTGGGCAAGACCTGTACTTAAGTAGCATTATCTAACCTTTGGTTAATGTTTGCCATATTTTAGCACAGAGCATTTTTTAACAGTGTAACTACTGGGGGAAATTCCCTGTTGGCCCAATGCCTTCCACTGTAGTGAGAGCCCAAATCACAGAATTTCCTCAGTATATTTGGGCCCTGGCGATTTGCAATTACCTCTGTTGTTTTTTTAAAGTAAACTTTTAAATGATATTATCTGTATATCTTGACTTTGTACTTTCTTTTTTTGCAATTTATGAGTTAGATTTTTATTGTATCACCTTTTGTATCACACCTTTTTTCTGGTCCTGTAAAAAAGGATAACAGCATTTATATCCTACTCAAATTAATCCTTTCTACTCACACTACAACGTCATAGTACATTGCTTTTATCAGAAACATTACATATAACTCTATGGCGATGCTGTGCTCCTTTTATTTAGCCACAATAGTCGAGTGGACATATGCTCCTTTTATTTAGCCACAATACTCAAATAACAAACTGGGTCCTACCCTGGGTATCATAAACACATAAATTCCACATGAATTCGTGAATGGAAATAGAAGATAGGAGCAGAAACAAGGAGCATCTATTTGAGATGAAGGGTTAGCCCAGAGCCACTTTTCAATCTTCTCAGGAAGACACTCCTCCACTTGCCGTTCCTATCTTCTATTTCTGTGCTTGAATTCATGTGGTTTTAGTACCCAGGGTACTTAGTAACTGGATCCCTCAAGGTTTAAGATTGTGTGACAGTGCCGAGTGTGAACTTGCTGAGGCTGGCATCACATTGTTTTTCTTAATTTTGCTAGGTGTGCTTGTTTTTTTCTATGGTTTAAAATAAACGTTTCACCGCAGCATAGATCCTTGTATTACTTTTGGTTATTTCTCATTGGGCCCTTTTTGCAAATTTTCCCCAGTAGAGAAAATTTCTTAAAAATGCTCTGATTTAGCACCATAGTTGAATAGGTCAGGGATGCCAGAGAAGGGGGCATGAGGGCTCATTTGCCCCTGTTGCCTTTTGATAGGAAGGGCAAGGGGGGCAAAAGTTCCCTTTTCACGAAGCTGCCCTTGAAACTGGCCTTTTATAAGCAAATTAGTTGCAGTACCTAATTAAGGAAGATATTTCTATAAAATGTTTGAGATACCTACAGAAGATGAGAGAAAATAGTAGTTTTGAAACATTTAGTAGATGTTGGGAATCATCTTTCAAATGCCCTTTCATTCAAGCCTGCCTCATTGCCCTTGCTCATTCTGGCGTCCCTTAAAAATAAGTTGAATCTTGTAGAATTGTCAGACCAAATTGGAAACTTTGCTGCTTGTCCATAATATGTTCCCTGCATACACACATTTTCAATCGGCAGGCTTTCTACATTATTAACTCTACTACAAATTTCAAGTTGTGCATGATTTCAGGTGCACAGTCACCAATTTTCAAAATGAACTTGTCTGCGCAAGAAACAAAGTTTCCAGTGTGATTGTAAGAGAAATCTTGTAATAAGGGGCACTATTTTAAAATTTGTCAGAGAAAAAGCAATTAAAAAAGTTGTTTTCTTTATCCAAAACCAGACCTTTATCCATGGTTACACAAAAACCCCTAGAGATGACCTAGAGGGGTGTTTCTCTCTGATATCTGACATAGCTCAGACAACATGTGAAGAGAACAATTTTCATTTGTTTATTTTTGTTTTAAGAAAGGAGTTATATGCAATAGTAATCCATGCGATCATACTTTATCCAAGTTTTGCTATGGCAAACAGCAATTGGTTAACATAGGAATTACTATTCTTTTGCAATTATCATAACAATTTTATTTTGAGTGAACTTCCTTGCCAATGGCAAATCTGGTTAGCATCAAATACATTCTGACATGCACTTCCAAAAGAGCACCCTATTCTATGGCTTTATCAATGGAGTGAATATATTTATTTCCACACTTTTTGTTATTTGCTTCTGGAAGTTTCTTTGGTAAATTTTGATTTGGAAATAGTAGATATGTATCAGACCTTTCACATTCAATGTTTCATGTGAGCTGTCGATAGCACATTTAGATTACTCCTGCTTCAAACAGGTTGTTTATGCAGTTAAGGTGATTATTGTGTCTATTTAGCAACTAAAACCACTGCTGTTATCGCCTTTTCTGCTATTTTCCTCACTAGTTTTTTTGCTGTTTATCTTTCTCTTGGTCTACTGTTTCTTATTAGTCAACTTTATTTCTTTTTCCTGATTTTGAGCATATATAGCTTCATAATATTTTGTTGTTGTATATCAACAGTGCTGAATTAAAAAGAAATGTATAAAGAATATTAATCAGTGGCAGCAAAATACCTGGCTGAGTTCCAGGCCAAGGCTAGGGTCTTTCAGATAATGAGATTGATGGTTTATAACTGTGCCTAAGACAACATCATTAAAAGTGCCACTAAAATTTTTGCAACCCCCCCTCCCTCCCCCCTTCTCAAATCTCTTTTGTTTGTCTTGGATGTCATAGCAAAGTTTTTCCTTTTTGTTTTGTTTGCATCATAACAAAATCCAATCACTTTTGAATTAAGCATATATTTATTGTTTTTGCCTCCATAGACACCAGCCAATGCATCAAAATATGGTGTTATTATTCCATCTGAGCATGTCTCCCCTACCATCTAAGACTGCAATTCAAGGTAGGGAATGCTCCTGGAAAATTAATGGATACTTCCCGGTTTTTATTTCAAATGCTTGATAATCTGCTAGAATGCTACAAGGGTGGCAAATGTAAGACAAGTAAATACTCCCTGCATCTGCAATTTCGAATTAAACGTTAGGCAGTCCCATACCAGAACAGAAGCAATAGGCAGCCAATCAACTAAATCTTTCTTTCAAATATGGTATCATTTCGGAATTCCAGGCTCTTCTGACTGAGTTCCATCTGAGTTCCAAACAATAATTTCATTGTTTTATTTCTCTCACTTCTGTGGAACAAAGCATTTTTTTCCAAGGTTTAGGATTGGCTTCCTTTGTTATCAGAGCTAGTGACCTCTAGTCCTCCTTAGTGTCTGGGAAATCGTTTCTAAATCCTGACAAAGAAGAAAGGACAACAAGGGCGAGCAAATTGTATCAAACTGGTAATTAAAAGATTTTGAAGAGACTATGATAAACTTGTATCAGTATATAATGAAGAAACTAAAATACCAATGTGTGAATAAAAGTGTCAAATCCAAATTGGAAAAATGAGAAAAAAGGAGATAAAGAATAGTCTATACCACCTGGTTACAGCCTCAGATGGGGAGTGGTTGAGTATGCCTGAGATGGGGAGTTTTTAGGTTTCACTTTTTTAGTAAAAATATTACTTCTTTCATGTAGCACTATTTTTAGCTCTAAACTCTCTTCTTTTTTTAAGAACAATTTTATAAGAACACGAGCCTCAAAATTGGTCAAAAGTTAAGAACAAATTAAAAACAAGCTGAGGCTGAGCCCCTGTAAAAGGCAATTTTAAACAACTTTTTATCTCATAAACAAAGGATTTTTAGCCATGTTTGGGTAATTTTCTGTTAATATTCAAACTTGACAGCGAATTAAGGTTGTCTTTGTTGGCAAATGGAGGCTGAACACCCCTTAGAGCAAAAAAGCTAGCAATCGCCTAACACCCTGTTAATTTAAGAACAAATTAAGAACAAGCCAGCCCCATATTTTCGAAAAATTTAAGAACTGTCAGCCTGAGCTTAAATTTACTGTGTGTTGGAAAACTGACTGAGTTTTGTGCACCAAGGAACTCACTCTTGATCTGCCTCTGTTAATGACTGTGCTGGATGTTCCTTCATTCTTTGAATTTCTTGTGACTTACTACTTTGTAAAGGTTAGGAATTTCTTTGACTATGAATTTCTGCATTCATGATCAAATTCCAGAGTGCTTCTAGCTGAATGCATTAGCATTAAAAATTTTCAATACCAAAATTCCACCATTCTCTGTTGTTCTGTTTCCAATACTTCCTCCTTCCCCTATCACATATAAATGAACTCAGTTAAACTTTTATTCCTTTACTTAACAGCAATTATTTAAACTTTTGCTTACAATAAATCATCTATAAATTATAATATGAATATTCTGTGGTCAGTTGAATAATATTTTGTGTGAACTTTTCTACTTATTGCCTATAAATACAGCCATTAACACTAGCTGTTCAAGTATGGCACACAATTAATTGATAAAAGCTGTTGCTGCATGAAGTTCTTTGCTCAGGAAATCAGTATACTAGAAAGGTGTTGAATAGCTTAACAGTTTGATAGAAATATTTAGAATACACATATGACTTCAAAGCAATTCTTTGACACAATGGACTGCTTGGGTGACCAGGTCTAGGCCTGCTCCTGTGTACTAGAGCAGAATCATGAACCTCAGTGTGAAAAGTTGGTGCAATTTTCAATTGCTTGGAATTCAATGAACAAATGGGATAGTATATAAGAACATGGACATGCTTTCTGTGTGAACAAATATTTTCTGCACCACAAACTAGCAGTACAGAGAACTGCCATTTTTAAATTGAACATTTGACTTTTGTAGACAATATTGCTTTCCCTTGACTTTTTCAAAGATTGATTTCTGGAGTAAGCTGCTGCTACTATGCAAGATACTGATCTGGTTTACAAAGCAACAAAATTGTTAATTTTGATTGCTTTTTCCAATGAAACAATACCATTATACTCCAATTAAGCAGCAACATTTGAATTGAACACAAAAGTTTGTTAAGCTTAAAACACTGATTCAGGGTATTTCTACATTTCATTATTAAGATTAATTGATCATTGCTGGCTGATCGGTCAATTTTCTTTTTCTCATAACCTTTCTTGATTTTGAAGATTCTTTCTGAAGCTTTAGTATCTTTTTTATAATTTTTGCTTTTTGATTTTTTTCTGAAGTCCAAAATATTTTGTGGGACCAATGGTCAGGTGATCTGATTATAATCTAGTAGATGTTGCCAAACAAAGCCAAATCGGAATGCCAGGCTCCAACTATTGGCAGAAGCAAAAGTATTCTCACATTAACTGCATTATATTGTTGTGACTATGCAAAGTAAACCTTTTACATTGAGACTTATCGATGTCATTAGCTCAGGTGATTAAATTTGTTTGGAAGTCACAGTTTACACTAGCCCCTTGCAGTATTGTGTTTCAAAAATTTAAAATTTACAAAAGTGGTTGTCAGTAATATGCCAATGCAATTTTTGGCCTAATACTTCATTCTAAACTTCATTTTATGAATTTGTGGAGCTTAGCATTGAATTTTCCATGTTGTTTGTGTGGAACAGTCTGGATAAAATTCTCCATCTTGTTTGTGCTTGTATTGTAATTTTAATGTCCATATAGAGTTTAAACACTCAAAAAGGATTCAACTGAACACGTTGTTCCACAACTGAACATGTGTTTTGCTAATCATACATCCATTATGAATTTTTATATTGTCCTATATGAGGATTAGCATCAAAAAAACTTACAAGAAACCTTTATTCTGGCATCCAGTCCATATCTAAAGTAAAAGAATGATGAATTATGATACATTATGACATACAAAGATGCTTGAAAAGTGCTGCTTGCCTTAGTGTTTACTAATGCTTTCTTGCGAAGAACATCAAATAACCTTAATACATGACTTATGGATGTTTGATGTTTTCATTTCTTGTAGCTAATGCTTTCAAGCTCCTGAAACCAATACTTTTCTATAATGTGATTTGTGGTCCAAATTGTCCCGTATCAAATGTTGAAGGCACTGAGTCATGATAAAAGGGTACACCTAAATACACAGAGTTAGTCTCAATTTAGATGCTTTGATGTTATTAGTGGAGACTGATCACATGGAAGCTGCCTCATACTGATTTTTAATGCAGATTTTGATGGCTTTGTTTAAAAAATGTCTGCTTAGATCATTTAAGACTATTGTGATCACGCTAAAAGCAGATGACCTTAATGCTTATTTACCTTGATTTGACGTCTTTAAATGATAGTCCCCCCAGCAAATTGTTCTTTTATCAAACAGTGTTCCTCTTCCTCTCTTTGCCTCAAGACATCCAGTGACAGTCAGGTTTTCCAACCCTTCCCAGGGGCGACACTGAGTAATTAAAAGTGGGGGGGGGAAGCTGGAGTTGATTGCGTTATTTGACTAAAAACAAACTTTTGAAAATGCACTAAAATGCGTCACGCTATTTTATGCTTATGATTTTATGGGCGCTCGTTATGCTAGCGATACATAGTAAGGGTTGCCGATGGGTTGTCAAAGACCTCAGGTAAACCTGAAAGAAGAGGCCCCCCTGCGAGCCAAGCGAGCTGAAAATTCTTTCGACCACGCCCTTTAGATTAGCTCAAGATACATTTCAGAAAGTTTCTTGCAGGCATTTTCTTGCAATCGTCTTTGTGTACGAAGAATTAGTACACGATGTTACTATTTTGTAGGCACGATATTATTGCGTTTGATTAATTTCAGTCTAAAAATGGAATTCATTACTTATGAGGTCCCCTTCATCTCGGCTTATAAAAGGATCTTTTGCACTATTCTATTTCTTTACTTTTATTCTTTTCCATTATTCTTAAAAAGTTTTTTTGCAAAAAAACTGGGTGAGATGCTGAAGTCCCCAGCCCCCCTTTGGTGCCTCCCATGATTCTTTCCTAATTTTTCCCCGAAATTTAGTGTACAGTAAAGAAGCAAAATTTGTCCAATTATGTTTTATTATGTTTTAATCTGGTTTGAGTTGTTTGAAATGCCAAATAATCAGTAATTTTACTACTAAGGACGTCATATTAATTTGGGGAAAGGGTTTTCGTGACTTGTGCCCAGTTAAATACATTCTCTATGTTGAGCATCAACTTCCTTCATGTTTTTGATTGGCTATTCATAACTCTCGTCAATGGTTTCTTTTCTAGGTCGTGGATGTCCTTGAAATTGCTTTGACATTAATGTGTAACAGATTTGAATGTTGGATTCATTGTCTTCACTTAAAAGATAGCGAGAAAGGTTAAGTTTAGCCCCCAAGAGGGCAATAAAGAAACCATGACTGTTTTACCTCGAACTGGGGATCAGCAAGGCCAGCCAGACCAGCAAAAAGAAACCCCCTCTTCTGAAGGGCAAGGAACGTCAAAGCCAGTTACCCAGAATGAAATTGAAAACGAGGAATCACCTCAAAAGACCAGTGAGGTATGTAGCCATAACAACTTATAACAACTGATTTATGTATATTTGTAGTTGTTCATTCTCGTCGCGTTGCGGTGTTACTTATTTACTAGATTTTAAAAGACCTTGGTTTCGAAGAAAAGAGGAAGAAGACAAGGAAAGTGAAAAAACCACAAAATTTAACAAAGCTTTACAAATGATTGCTTTAGAATTATAATGTATGACATTTGATCAAGACACTGAATTCGAACCCGTGAATTTCTGTTGCTGAGATTTGAATTTTTATCAGGTAATAGATGAAGTGCAACAGAAGCTGGAAGGGATTGACATTGACAAAGAAACACAGGTGCTCGACAGCGATTTTGATGAAAATGGTGAACCTGTGTTTCCCAACAATGAACTGGCTCGACTTGATGAAATGGTGAACAGACCAAAGTGGGTGATCCCAGTTCTTCCTAATGGAGAGCTTGAGGTGTTGATTGATGCTGCTATAAAGCTCTCTAAGAAAGGTAACAGATTTCTGTGCATGCATGCAACTTACATACTAACATTTATACGTCTGTTGTTTGAAACAGTTTGCTGGTGCTTTTTTAAAGACACATTATCAGAAAGTTTATTACCTCCTTGACAGTCAATAGTCTGTCCGTGCTATAAACATGGGTAAAACCACAAAGAATACCCTCATAGTTTTATCCAACATTAAAATCCGCTCTCGACGGTGTTATCTTCGCAAATTTTGTGACTGTTATCGATTTGTATGCTTATGCCATTGCTTCTTGAAAATCTGTATTTAATTTCTATTCCTATAAAAGATTATCACTTATCCATATTTTGTCCAGTACTGAATCTTGGCATTGCAACACAATGTGTATTTTATTTAAACAGGCAAAATCTCCAAAAATGAAATCGATTTTCTAGGGTTGGATACAAAAAGCGAGAGCTGTCAAAGGTTCATAAAGGATGGAATGACAATATCGTTCAACAAGATTTTTCTTGACGATGCTGTTAGCACTTGGAAGTTTGAAATTCATGTGAGTATGCCTTCTCACATTCAGATAATTGTAATTTCAAATCAAGTATGAGTTGATTATTTACCGCTGCTATGATTATATATTTCACTATCAAATTGTTCTTGCACACTTAAATCTTAATTAGTTTTGTTCATTATTGTCCCCTTTAATGAAGAATGTCGTTTTACGTTACCAGTAAGCAAACATTTCCATTATCTTGGTTTTTCAAACAATCATGAAGCACTATTTGATACGAGCGATAATGATACTCCTCTATTCTTCATCGTCTAACGAAAATTTGACAAGTTTTTATCTTATCGCTATCTTTTGTCTTTTGATGTCAAGTTTTTATTGGGGATATCTCTTTGCTAACGATAATTACGTGTAGGCCAAGATATATCACTGTTATAGGATGCTCTTGCTTATGTTTCAATGGCCCAAGTTCCTCGCCAAATTTCTACGACGTTGATGATAAAGGTTATATAATTTGATAGTTGCAATTTGATTGTTTGAAATGGTAATTAGAGTTTCTGTTAATGCCATAAATTTCGGCACCTTTGTTTGTAGAAATACATTATGAGAAATGCAGAAAAGCTGATCGAGCTTTGCGTGGTCAAGCTGAGCCAAGACTGGTTTCCTCTGCTCGACCTACTTGCCGTTGTTCTTGATCCAAAATCCAGGCAAGTTCAATCTCATTTTAACCCTTCCTTTGAAATTTTTTATGTTTCACGATCGTAAAATACAATTTGGAACTGAAATTCAAATGAGCTATGCATGTCGATCCCTGTCAATATTTAATGAATTCATCTGAATGTTGTTCAATGCCCACTTATACTACATAAGCTTTGACCTTTTCATCATGTTTTATTGATATAAATCCTTGTAAACTTGACAAAACTCCCGCTCTATTAAGCGATGTATGTTCACGCAGAAGATACATGTTAAGCAGAAATTCTGGATTCTTTGATTTAAAGGGAGTATCCAATTATTTTCAGAGCATTCAAAATGATTTGCACAGTACACTAAATATCACGTGGTTTTTCAGATTCCACCAGTACAATGCATCACGAACGCCAGAAACAATTGCTGGCGCTGAAGAGGATAAACCTTGTTACGCCAAGCCATCGGACCATCGTCAGCAAAGGGTAATTTTCGCCACTCTGTTATCAAGTAGGATTGATGACAATTTTGATTGACAGATAGCATTGCATCTATATATCAGGCTGAATTGCGAATAGCATAACGCTCTTTTGACCTGCAGTAGAAACAATTTTCTGTTGTAGACCCTTTTTAAGTAGTGACCCTACGCGATGAATGTGTTTAGATATAGTGTTCCTCGAAGCTTGCGAACGAAGAGACTTGAATCGTAGATGCCCTGCTTGACATCTGCGTTTTTCTGCAGGGTTGGCTCGTTGACCTCATCAACAAATTTGGAAGCCTCGGTGGTTTTGACATATTGAAAAAACGACTTTGCGAAGGAGGAAACATTAACATACCCGTGATTTGTGCCCACCTTAGGTAATTTTTTTATTTGGTTTTGTATCGTGTGATGATATTGAATCTATTGTATGAAGTTTTATATATGGTATGATGTTTATAACTATAACAAGTTTGTTTTGATTCTCATTAAAGACTGTGATTAAGTAATTTAAGTATTTGCAATTTGATAATGTATTTGCAATTCTTTATCTAGAAACTCAATTTTCAGTTGTTTTATGATTCAATGTAGTATTATCATTCGATTTTCTTTAACAGTTTACTTTTTTGCTTGATGTCGATTTTTTAAACTAGTTGAGTGGAGCAACACCTCTTCACATATCTATCTGTTTCAGGCCATTTGGACAATGTGCTGACTTCCTTACGATCAAGACCATTGAAGATTCATTGATGCCGTGTGTAGTAAGCGAAGCTCCTTTTCTTATTAGAGTAATCAGCTGCTAAAACTTAAAAAAATCAGTGTCAGGCTTTGAAACCTTTGAATTTTCTTCCTTTTCACAGTCTCCTTTAAAGCTACTCGAGTTATTTGTCTGAAGGTTTGTTTCATATCGAAAGGCATAATTTGACATGTTGAATAAAATGAAAGGCAGACCCAAAGAAAATAAAAACAATTCTACAGCTGGTGAATGAAATAAGCAAGTCAATGTAAGAAATGAGCTTTTTAAAAAGTTTTATCAAATCTGGCATGATGTAAGATGTTTGCAGTATTTGCCAAATTGTTTATAGTTCCATTCCCAGCAAACTGTTTCATTGTTACTTTAATTTGTTTCAAAAGCAACTTATAAAGAAATACATGGAAGGACTCACAGACGAAGAGCTCAAGAAAGAATCGAAACAGGAGTCTAAAAACGAAGTTATTTCAACAATAATAAGGGTGAGCAATGCAGTTCTTCAATAAGAATGCCATCATAAATAACTGACGCTGTTGTATCATAGTATGTACACTGCTATGTAATTTCGCAGTGTTTAATAGCAAAGAGTTTTCCATTACCCAATTCTAAAAGGATTTTATTGAAACAGAATCCCGTTTAGGCGTACACCTTCGAATTGAGCAAGGGTACTTTTGCGTGCTACAAATCGAAAATCATTTCAGCTTTCGAACAGCCGGTCTATAACTTTGTTACTTGATAAGATAACTTTGTTAAGTTAAGATAACTTTGTTACTTGCTCTCTTTTTTGCCAAGGGTGAAATAGAAAAACAATGATTTTACTTTCTTTCATTTTGTAATGATTTTTTATTCTCCTCCAGAGCATGAAGAATTTTGCTTCTAGATTGAATGACCAAGAAGAGTTTTGTAAACAGCTAGAAAAATTAAGGTTGCAGATGATTCTTAGGTATGTAACCAAAGGACTTCTCTTCCTAAATCATAACATCATATTCCATAGGTACGTTGCTTTCGTCTCACAGACAGCAATTACTTGTTCATTATGATACCAGATGATGTTCTTTAATGTTTTATGAGAGGTAACCAACATCTCATGAGACAGATCTGTGATATGTTGGTTTTCAAAGAGATGATAACCTAGTGGAAGCAACAGTCATTGATTTTGACCTATGTAATCAGATATTTGATAACATTTCGTTAAGCAATGATATAAAGCTAAGGGTGCATTGACGTGTTGAAAGACGCAGAAAATTATTCAGAATGAATATTTTATGTTATTTTGACTATGAATTATTCGTGTTGTAATTACACACGAATACCAGTTAATGTATTGGTTTTTGTCTAGGCTACTCCAGGTATCTTCTTTCAACGGAAAAATGAATGCGTTAAACGAGGTAAGCTTTTGGTGGTCTATTGTCGACTCAAACTTCTTGTCATCTTAAGATTCAATTATTAAAAAACCTACTTGGACAAGGACATGCTTTTTATTGCACCAGCATTGTCAATGTTATTTTTACTTAACCTACGGTGCACCTTTCTTTCGACAATTGGTGAATTGCTCATTTTTCTTTAGATCAAATTGCATTTGTGAGTAGTCTTGATCCTAAAATTCTTCAAAGTTCAACTGCAATTTGTATTCTGAGGTTCTTATTGGTCCACACGTCATTCGTGTTTATTGATCCACACGAATTGTAGAGCCATAAAGGTCTGACTTGTAACCCTAATATTAGCGTATTAAAGTGGCCTATTAAACTTTGCATGTTAAGAGATGCGTAATTATTACCTTGAGTTGTTGAATTAAAAACAGCCTAGGTTCCTTGAAGCAAAAGAATCTTTCTATGAATGATCTCAATCTATATGATTGTTGATTATTTGTTTTATGAAAATATACCTATTGTTTACTGTCCAGCTGCCTTGAAGATATTATTTCCTTCTGTTTTGCTAGACGATTGGCTATAAATCATTCATTTTTTATATTTTCATACCCTTATTACTTTTTAAAGAATATATTTGGTTAAAACAACGCATAAATGAAATTCCTTTGATGTTTCCTTAGGCAAGAGTGGGTTATCATCATTTAATCAAAGGAACGTTTGCTCTAAACACACTCCCAGTTTCTGCAGGGAAAGTTAACATTATCACAAATAATGCAAAATTGCAATGCTGTGAAATTCTGGCATTTGATTGTTGCAAATAAGCGTTAATGGATTATGATTAAATGTAATTTTTTCGGATTTTCGATGTTTATATTTGGGGCAATGAACAAAAATTTATCCATTAAAGCTCTATGTGCAGGCATTATCGAACAAAGCTTTAATCATTGAACACGCGTTTACTTATTATCGTATTACAATTGAATTCATTCAATCTTCAATAGCAAGAGCCACTACTTATTTCGCCTTTTGGTGTAGGTGTAATGAGTACACTCTTCGTCCAAGGTCTGATCACAGCATATGTTGCTTTGATCATTGCGTTTTTCATACAGATTAATCGTGTCATCAGCAATGTCTCATATTACGGACATAGGCATCATGGTTATGATGATATTGAGTACCTCACCATGGAAATGGTTGCCGTGAGTAACATTTGTTATTCATTGTTTGATGCATTCTGAATTCCTCGCGAAGCCCAATCACTACCCCTCCTTCCAAAGCCAATACCAAAACGATTACCAAATTCATAAGCAAACCCTAGTCCCAGTGAGCATAACTTCCCCGAATGGCCAGAACTTGGCTCGAAACCATGACTTTACGCGCTGGAGCCGAGGGCACTGCCCAACAGTAAGGACAGCGCTGATATTTTCTAATCAAAGTAACAATAACTTGTCTTGCACTGGCTAGATTGTTAAATGAGTTTCAGCGTATTGACTTTGTCTACAAGCCTTGATAAACACATTGAGCTAAGCGATGCTTTTTCAATTTAAAGGAATGGCTTCAAGAAAACAGGGTTCTCAGCGTTGTTCTGAAAGACAATCTTCACCAACCTCAGGTAATTGTACAGAATTTTCATGGTAAAAAAGTGTTTAAAATAGTAATCCGCTCAGTATCAAATCAAACAGGTTGTTTGCCACATAAATTCAATTCCTGTATTGCTAAGAATACTAAGGTACCATTTCCGTACGAGAATGTCAATGTGACCGTTTTGTCTAGATTAAAAGAGGCCACTGATAACATTAACTTCTGTTGTGCTATTTTATCGTAGATCTAAATGTTTTAGAAACTCATTTCTGATTGGCACTATGCACAGGCTTTTTCACCTATCGGAATCTTTTGTGATTATTTTGCTGTCATTATTGCATTCTGCGGTTATGCTGCATCGAAAAGCCCACAAGGACCCCTTTAATATTATATGTTATAAACTATTCCCTTTTTGCTGGGCCTTCAAAGCGTTAGAGTGACGGAAAGAACGGGTGGGTTTACCGTCTTCTTGAGTCCAAACACGTGTTCAACTTCTTTCATTGGTAGAGAACTCTCTTTTATCCAAACTCGGATATAAATAATTTGTGCCCACTTCTCAAGTTTTGATGAAGATGAATCTTCCCCTGGTTGTGCCGTATGGAGCTCTATGAATTGATACATCATTTAGGAAGATCCATATTTATGTCAAAAGAATTTAATAACAACATAAAGTCAAAATCTTGGAATTTTCTTTTACACTCAGCGTAAGATTAGTGATTTTTTGAATCTTTTATTTTTTATACTCTATCATTATTTACTATTTTCAGTTATTAAATCATCATGCATTGTTATTTTTCTTTTCCTCAGTACGTCGAGAAATTGGACAAAATCATTCGCTTTGCAATCAAAGTAAAAACGTTGACATTGGAAGATCTTGATACCATTTGGAATGCTCAGGTATGTGGTTGTCTCATTCTTACACATTGCACACGAAAAGGCTTAAATATACTAGGGTTTTTGTGGCCACTCCTTAGGCTTTTTTAGCATCGTCAACATTTAACGATATATGCACAGAAATATATGCAAAGATCATTTTTTCATGATTGCAACGAATACACCTTCCAGTATATTCGTGACACTTGAGTTCAAATACATGAGTCACAAGTTATCTGCTGAGGGGCCCATTAATCACTGGAGTAATGAAATCGTTTAGATATTATGTTTAGTTGATATTATAAACCATATGAAGTAATTTTCATAGTAGAAAAGTTGCAGGATACTAGATTTCTGAATAGAGAGTCATTATTTGTTCAAGTGATGCTAATGTCACGCGAGAGTGTCTCGCCAGTGGTTTCGAACCCGTGCGAAGTTAGGCGAGCGTTCCCACGGTCTGTCTTGTGTTATGTATTTAACCGCTAGACATATTTAGGAGAGGATTAAATTATTTATCAGTCGAAAGGTGATCTGAAAGGATAGCCATGGGAAGAAACTCTCATATCTAGGTGAACTGAGACATGTTTTTATTGGAAAGAAAACTGACAAGTTTGAATGAGATCCCATTAGACAGGAGATAGAGAACAATTTGCGTTGTTGGACATGCGACCTTAAGTTGCCTTGCCAGAAACGTAATGCTCTTTTGAAATTTTTGCCTTTTTGATTGCTTTAAAAACATTTTAGATTGGAAAACACGAAGCCATTGTGAAAAATGTACACGATTTGCTGGCGAAGCTAGCTTGGGATTTTTCAGCTGAGCAGCTAGATCACTTATTCTCCCGGTTTCAGGTTTGGAAACATTTAATGCTTGCTTGTTATGCTCCTTTTTTACATCATTAGAATAAATTCAAACAGGTATTTGAAGGGCTAAGAAAGAAGCATCTTTTTAGCAGAAATAAGATAGCGGAAAGATTCTATTGATTTTAAAACAGGAAGCGGCATCCATTTCAATGTCTGATAGTGCCATTTTTTCAGTCCAATTCTATGACCATAATTTGTCCATTTTCATCATGGAAAAGTTTCGTCTATTTTCATCATGGAAAAGTTTTTTCCATTTTCGTCCATTTTCGTCATGGAAAAGTTTCGTCCTTTGTTAACAGGCTGTACCAGAACAAGAGGTTTCCATGATCCTATTTTTTGCAAGCCTAATTTATATTTTACTTTCTGTAGGCGAGTTGGAAAGAAGCCAATAAAAAACAGCAGGAGAAGCTGCTTGAATTAATACGAAGGCTGGCAGAAGATGACAAAGAAGGTGTCATTGCCCATAAGGTAATGGTAGTACTTGTTCAAGAGCTCCTTATAAGCGAGATCAATGTTATTTATGTCTTCAAATGTTACCAACTTTTTATTCTAGTTTACAATGTGAGCAAGACTGAACGTCATAGTAACCAGGTGTTTCGTTTCCGTTATTATGGCTAACAATTGATCATGACATTTGACTGGGTTGTGTTCTTTCCCAAAGGTCCTCTGGCTTTTATGGCATCTTGCACACAGCGATGACTTGCCCACTGATATTATGGATCAGGCTCTCGTGGCTCATATCAAAATTCTCGATTTCAGCTGTTCGCAGGTTACACCTTTGATTTGCACTTCCACTGTGACCCAAACCTCTTTCCTGATACACCTGCATTCTTCTAAATACCTTACAATTGTTCTATGAAATTGACAATCTTAATGCCAGTCTATGTTTTCTGAGTTTTCTGAATAATGTTGTTGGTGGCCAAAAAGCTTGCCGTGAAAATGTCATAGCTCGTAGCAATTAAGTCTTTTTGCTAGGACATACCCACTGTTATGCCTTGTGAATTACACATCTTTTTTGATGCTGTAGACGCTACGCATCTGGTTGCTAGACGCACATCCCAAACGCTTTTTACTTTTCTCAGACGCAAGACCGTGATAATTTAAAGCTGGAGTGGATCAAACATAGCTTAAACGAGCTACGCAATGGCCGATGGGTGATACCAGCGTTGAAGCAGATTAAGGCAATTTGTGAACTCTTTTATGAGGTAATTTATTCTCTGCCTTTTAATACCGTATCTACTAACAATTATTCAAATCTTTTCACAGGAAATGGTAGTATGAACTAAACTTTTTTGCCAGTTTTTCTTGTGATTAGTTGATGAAGAAAATCGGTTGGCAGAGATAGCTTGTCTGTCAGTTTGTTTAACCAGCTATTGTATGCCAGCCAGCCAAGAAAGATATAACCAGCCACTGTTTTGCTTTGTAGGGCTATGGTCAAATGCAGAATCCGCATGTACAGTACAGGAATGTTGTCATTGAAAAAATACAGAGCACCTACAGTGTTGTGAGCCTTGTTGCCGAAAACCTTGCTACTTATATGGAAAACGTCAGAGAGCTAGTCAAAGGTAATCAACAGATCCCATTCATCACAAATATATGATGCATTTGAATGCTTTGACGATTCTTATCGATCATTCTTTTATCAAAGATACACAGTTAAAGGGCCAGCCTGTTGCTTTCATTTACCAGCTGATCTGAGTGCTCATATCCTTCGTGGTATAAGTAGGCCAAACAGGTTTCCATAAAAAACAGTACTTCAATTAAGAGGCATGATGGTAGAATAAGACTGCAAGGCCGCACAACTCCAAATTCTCTATGAAGCAGTGTAGAAGCGCCGTTGCAATTACAGTCATGCATCTATGACTAGAAACATTTGTTTCATGATGCTGAATTGTAAAAATAATGATTCTGATTCTAGCTGACCCAAACATTGACCCACAAACATTGGCTATCGATGGACGATACACACATACTCAACAGATACAAGAGAGATTGGATTTTCTTAGGTAAGCTTGCTTTACATGTCTTTTCTTTGCTAATATTTTTGTGCTCTTTTACTGTTTTCGCTTGAAAGTCATGCATGATTTTTACTTTGCAAACAAAACATATTTAGCTTTTACTTTGCTCTAAGATGACCTCTTTCTACTTGTAGATTCATTTTGAATGATGGTAAAATGTGGCTCTGTGAACCTCAGGCCAAGCAGGTGAGATACTTTTCTTTCCTATCGTTTGGTTTTTCTTATTATCTTTTTCTCCTGCTGTCCCTCTTAAAATCCTTGTTTTGGTAGAAAACTTCAAAATGATAACAACAGAGGTAGCTTTTACGTAGAATCGTGGTTGAACCCTCTTTAAATCGTCTGTGGAGCTGTAGTGAACTTTGAAGCCAAGCTTGTGAAATAATTACACTACGAACTATTTCCAGCATGTTAACATTGCGAACAATGAACAGCTTTGAGCGGCATTTCTGTAATCCATGAATGAAAAGTAGAGACCTTTAATGGAAATGTTTTTGAGAGTTCTGTTCAGTTTACAAACTATTGCTGCGTTAAGTATTGTTGCTAAAGATGTTGTGTTGCATCTTTTCTTAGAGATTTAGATGGGGATAGTGAATTTTTTAGATGTTACATATATAGATTACCTGAATTGTCAAACGGATGACTCATTGGTTTTGTATTTACAAGATCTAATGCTGATATGCCAGTTTATTCATAAACTGTAAAGCCACAGTTTTTAGGACAATTCCGTCTTTATTTTTCTCTCATCAATTTCTCCTTCCATAATTTACAGTCGTGACATAGGCAGGGACTATCTTGATAATTTCCTAATAATTTCTACCCTAGATTTGGATTTGTTTGGCGGTTCGATCTGTGTTTGCATGTGACACCGATGTGTGTTTCATTTGGTTCTCAAAGGTAAGCAAAGTATTTATTTATGTTCATTGATTTAGAGTAAGATGACCCGAAAGCGATTAAAATCTAAGTGATGTCTTTCGGCTAAACGATTTGCATTGCTAACCGATTTATAAAAGTAGTATTCAGGAAGTTGAAGAAGAAACGGACATCTTGCTCAGCAGGTGGTCTGCTGTCTTCGTTCATGGGTCTTTGAAAAAACGCCATCCAGCAGTAGTAAAAATGAATTCTTTTGGAATGTAGCTGGTTATACATTTTCTTTTAAACGCATGTGTTGCGTAAAAGAAATCATGCTCATGGCTAGCTTGTTTCTTTTGATGTATATGTCGCAAGCTTACTATCTTAGGAGACCTTAAGGACATCACTGGTTCATAACTATATGAAGCCCCTTTACAATACACGCAATCCAAGTTTTTGATTGATTAAAGAAGTCAAGACAAACCCTTGACAAACATATTCGAGAAACTATTCAGAACCCCAGTTTTTATCTGCAAAAATCCATCCATTCAATTTGTTAAATACCATTGTGACAATTTCGCTTGTAATTTCAAGCTGATTACTTCTTGGTGTATTTTTGACAAAATTGGCAAAACTTTGAGTTTCCATCTTATTGAAGGAAATCTATTACATTTCACTACAGGGGCAATTATTTTTCCGCAATAATGTAACCATACGCGAATCTGAAAACCTCTCGCACAAAAGCAATCAAAACAAGCTGCGTGGCACTTTAGTGAACTATTTTACACAGTTCATTAGAAATCGTAGAGATGATCATCCGTAGAGCGTCTTCATTTACCCGCCCCGATGATAGGTGGGTCGGAACTGGAAGGCCTTTTATCTGTGAAGTGCTCGTAGGCTTACTTTAATCTGTTTTTGTATTTTGATGCTTGATAATTTGAATCAATTTGAATCAATTTGTTACTGTTTAGGTGATGAGCGATGATCCAGATCTGGACCCCGAAATTTGCAAGCAGTTCTTCGAAGACAATGTTTTCAAATTGGATGCAAGTAAACTGAATGAACACGGTCTGAGGTATGCAATCCTGCTATACTAGGCAGAGTAAGGCAACTAGAGGGTATTGAAAATCACGAATGCCTCGATTCGCACTGAAATTTTGATCTCGATTCTCGTTTGCGAGGTTCGTCTGCTATTCTTTATGCTAAAGTTGACAGCTATAGATGATATATTTTCCAGTTGAGATTGCTGCGTGTGACAAAGCTGACTGTTCAAGCGAATCTACCGTAGTTATTGCAGCACGGTGTTTTTCCATGCATTTTTCCTTGTTTTTTCACATTTCCCCATGTGGATTTTCGTGTGTCTCGTCTATTTTCTTAGATGTATCACGCTGGAACTGTTTTTAATCATTACAAAAAAATTACAAAAAAAATTACAACTGAAAAAACGAGGAAATATTTATTTATTTATTTAAGTTCCTTCTCAAAAACGTGAAATGGAAAATAGGAAGTGTTGTCTATTGACCTAAAGTTGACAAAACTTTTACCAAGGTATAGATTGAATGAAATCAGACAAGATGGTAAGTAAAAATGA
Organism: Rhopilema esculentum; assembly: GCF_013076305.1. The sequence goes on from NW_027019322.1 coordinate 270,041, forward strand.
TTGAGTCTTTGATAGGCTTCGTCCTGAAAATTTAGTGTCCTAAGAGTTCTAAAGAGTGAATGATTTTGTGTCGTATGCATAATAGAATAACTAGACTAATAGTTTGTTTAACGTCTCTTTCGTTTTTATTGTATTAATGATACCTCTTTGAATCAGCATTTATCGTGTAAAAACTAATTGTGACATTGTTAATTTTTTCAAAGGTGCTTTGAAAGATTTTTCAAATATGTCAATACAAAAGAAGGTATTCTGTCAAAGAAGCGAAACGGAACGTATGTGCTGGAAAGCACTCAACTTGTGGGATATGATTACCTATGGAAGGTAACAGAAGCATCATATTCAGATACCCGGAGCCTTAAAATTCTAGAAAATCTCTGATGCTATTCCAGTTATCATTTTTAGATAGTAAATATATCTGTCTTTGAACTTGGAGTAGTTTCTTTTAACAGCCAAAAATTTTTCACAAACCTGTGCTTTTCCTCAAAGGTGGGTCGTTCTGGTCCAATTTCTGGTAGACGGATTCTGCTTTTCGTCAATTCAAATTTCCCGAATCATTAAGTGGTTTTTGGTTTTTGATTTTGCCTTGATCGGATGAAATTTAAATTCACTGCATTTTGTTAAAAAATCTTAAGTACCCAGGCATACATCACGTTACATAGGCATGCATTTTGTTATCTTATATACTTAACAATATAAACTTACATAAAATTTAAAAAGCGCTGATTAACCTTACGTTGATATGAATGTAGTTCTTTACGTTACCCAAGAGTGATCTTTTCTTTAAATCTTTTATTATGGTTGAATGCTACTTGAATCTCTTTGGACAAATGTGCCAGTATGGTTGCTCTCAAGTTGCCCATATTTCTGTATTTTTTCTGTTTAGATCATTCTCAACGCACCCCTTGAGATCGCAAACAAAGCAATCGAGATTTTAAAGGAGATTTACACAAACCTTGGAACTGATCTTAAGACAAAGCCAGTAAGTTTATTCATATTTTGTCAAGAAGTGTGTTGAAAGTATAGCAAATGCAGTTAAAAAATTTATTATCATTTGATCATTTGAGTTTTTCAATCATCATTTGAAATTACAGGTTATAGAAATACACAAGGTTCGCATGTTTTGTTAATGCAGTGGCATATTTTGCAGTTGTTAATTCGTGGCTCTAGCAAAAAATTAATTTTAACATATAACAATTTCTAATTCTTAGGTAGATATTCACAACAAGTTTATTAAGGATTGCATGAATCGGCTGAATCCTTCTTATGATGTTCTAATAAGCGAATCGGAACAAAATTCAATTCCTCGGGAAGCCAGGAAGATTGTTCTCTGTTTAAAAACTTTGAAAGAATACGTCGCTGAATGTGATAAATGTTACCCCGATGAAAGATCGTTTCTTCCTCACGAAAGGTCGGTTCCTTTTTTGTTATTACAAAGCCTTATTTTAACCTGTGGGTAAAGACCCCTTAACCCCCCCCCTTCACAGCCCCGTGTGAACGAGATTGTTAGCCATTTGTCTGCTCATTTATCGCTATACTTTCCCATTCAACCATAGTTTCCTAATAAGCCATAGCATCTCAGTACTACACCTTGTTACTCGACGGCGTGGACTTTGTCGTCGTAATTATAAATTATGTGTTTGCCAACCAGACCCTTTTTGCATCTGTTTTTATCTGTACCTCTCATTTCCTCAATTTTTAAATCTAATCATTATTAGGCTGGTAATATTTATAAGGCACCCAGGGAACTATGTTCTTCCTGATGAATGATATTCGAAGTTTTATTGTTTATAACTTTCGATAACCATCTCAATACCTCATAAAATTTAAGGCTATAAACTTTAGCACCTGCATTGACTTTGCAGAGACCGCTCCTTCTGCCGAAGCTTGTTTATTCCCAAGAGCATCCAGCTCTATTGTGAAATTCAATTGCGTAAAAATCCCGACAAATGTGCCGATCATAAGTATTTGACAAAGTTTATAGTGAATTTCTTTCTGTTGTGAACTTTGTACTTGTTTTTCGGCTCATTGAGTGAAATCTTCCATTCCATTTGCCCTGTCTTCCTCAACAGTTGTCAACTTTTTTTTTATTCATAGAAATTAAAAACAAAACAATTTTACATTGACTATACTACCCCAATTACTGTACTTCTCTATGGGGACGATACCATGAAGAGAATTAAAAGAGAATTATATTTATTTTCATCGCTAATATCAACATTCTGACATTTTTCCATTATATTATCCACTAAAGGAAGCAATGGAACAACTGATGCTTTTCACTGACATTTTATGTGATTCCGTCTTCGGTTCAGTTGCTCCCTCAATACCCCCTGCTGCTTTGGTCTTAGTTCGCTGCAGTCTTCTCCTGGGTGCTCTCTTTCAAATTGCGATTTAAACCGCGTTTTGTAATAACTAAATCAGCTTTAAACCCCTGCTCTATGGTACCATGGTTGTCAGAACTTGCCAGCGTTACCAACGGTTTCGTAAAAAGGATCAAGTATAATTTTTTTAGTGAAGTCAATGAAAGTTCAAAGAGTGTCTACATCGTAATGCGAATAATTAAAACTGTCCCTTCGACCGGTTGTTCGGTACTTTTTCCAGCTTTGGGCTACAGACGAGAGACAGTTGTTGCATTGACATAAGTGTTGATATTATAATATGCAGGTGTGCTAGGGGTAAATATTACTAATTTTCAGTAGAAAAGTTTTCGGATTGAAAAGATTTGTATTTTGCTTGCACCTTTACATTGACAGGGCCTGTCGTGGAAAGCACATCACACTTTTCATACGATTTTCTCCTCAAGCACGACAATCAGATGATTTTGAAATATGGTCACACACAAACGAGTCTTTGGCCTCTGTTCGACGAATTATTTACAATCGGTATGCTGTTCTTGTATAGTATTTTATTGTTTTTTTCTTAAATCTTATCGTTTAGATGCTATTTGTTGAGAAGTTGAAAAATTCCCCGAGAAAAGAAGTGCTGAAAGTGCGATCTTGAAGGATATACGTAATTGTTAACTTTGTTTAAAGAGCTTGATTCTGCATGGAATTTCAACCTCGACCTCCTTATTTATAATAGGTGCAAAAGGTAGATGAACAATGCTTTTCGTGTGAAGAAATATATTATAAAAACCTTGTATTTAAAGAATGTGACAAAGCCAGTTAGAAAGTTGCTGTTACAAGTGTGTAACGGGGAGAATATTTTAAAACTTCAATTTTCCTGTGCTCATATGAAAGAATTATCTTGTGTCGACAACATTATTGAAGATCTATTTATTGACAATAGTCGATGTGATGTGTGATGAGACAGTTGTCAAAATGATGGAGAGCATGATAGTGGTGCATTAGTGTTGAATAATAAAGGGTTGGTTGCTGCATCCAGCCCTTCGTTCTTATGGTGTTAGAAATGTTAAAAGAAGTTGCTCTTGCAGATTAAAAATGTCGCCGATAAATGTGAAACTTGAGCTGCATTTCAATGGAGAAATCCTTTCGACTGCGGATGATCGAAAATTAGTTGGGCAAATTCCTTTTAAAGATCGAACGGTAAGATAACCAGAAATTACAGATTCGTCAAGCTTTAGGAACGTGCAGTCAGTGCTACTAATAATGATGAATGGCCTTTTCTTTTATTCCATGTATTTTCCTAGTATTCATGTATACTTTTTTTCCTGTATACTGTTAAGCTAGATGTTAGGTAACAATTTATGTGTTGAATGTATTTGTACTGAGTGTATACTTTATTTTACGGAAAGAATCACTTTGTGAATTTGCGGTAGATTGATAATGGCTCGTTCAGGCATATGATTGCCAAGAGAATTCAAGTTTTGTCTTTTCTGGTCTTAGGACTCTGATCTTACCCTCAAAGCATCATATTCAAACACAGTAATATTTTGTATAGTTAGATGGAAAGCACCCAAGGGTGATAGGTTACACGTTTCTGCCTTTGATAAGTGCAGTTCCTGCCGATTAACTGAAAGATAGTTTTTATGAAGTGCAGGTATACCAGAGATACGTAGTAGATTGGAGAGATGTAGGGTGGATATCGTAGAAAAATTCTTGCTACTGATAAAAATGGTAGTGAAAAGTGATTGATTCAAATGGATGCATAGAAAATGTTTGAGGGAACCTACCAAATTCACTGTGTAATATTGAAGACTGAACAGTAGAGGTGAAGGAAATCTTATATTTTGTTTTTTTTTAGTAATATATTTAATCTTATTTGCCTCTCAGATAATCACAGTAAAACTTGGCGCAGTCGGTGGAAGCTCCCCCTCTTCCCCTGATTCATCGTCTGATTCGTCTCCACCGCCTACCCCACAACCTGGGGAGGGACCGAACCTTGAAGCTGAGCATTGTTTGCCTGGCGTGGTAAGTAACGCTCCGTTTGACATTAAAGGACTGTTTTTTGCAGCAATGCCCATGTTGGTTTTAAAGCGTTGAGCTTGCCAGCTAGCTCAGTAGCTGGAGCTTTCTGTTTTCGTTTGGCTGTTGTTGCTTTATATAATTAAGTCATGACTTTTGCACTCTTTATAACACTGTCTACGCTTGTAGGTTATGTCAAAGATGAAGTTTGCCAATTCGCTGTTTCTTCTTGGTGATCTTGGCATGAAACACAACATCCCTGAGCTAAGGGATATAGCACTCAGCCTTCTAAACATAATCCCAACTGGTAAGTAAAGAGGGTGTTATGGTTTTATGCTTGACAATTTTCCCCCAGATAAACCGATGCCTTCCATCTTGACAAGCATTCTCCCCCCGAATAAACCGATCCCTTCCATCTTGACAAGCATTCTCCCCCCGAATAAACCGATTCCTTCCATCTTGACAAGCAAAATTTCAGACAAATATTTCAAAACGTGGACAGCTTTAGTATAATCCCCGACCTTTCTGTTCTCCCTTGAAGACGACACTGTTCGTTTAAACAAGGAACCCCAAACTTCCGTTCAGCTAGGAAAGTGTTATGTTAAAATTTTCCAGATAATTCACATTTTCACATTAAAAAGTTTATGCAGTGTTGCAGTAAACAGCCAAAAAATATCATGTAAAAGAAGGTTTAAATATTATATAATCTTTTCTTCGAACGAGCCAGAAATTTTATGTAAATGCATCAAACTTTTTGTATCTTAATTTCTAGATGTCGACACAATACGAAAAACAAGATTAATATGTGAAGATAGAGCACTGAAAGGATCAAAATCAAACGTTAATTTAGATATTTTGTTTTTCACTCCAACACCAATCAACGTTCTTTATAATTTGCAGGTAACGAACTTTTTGTCTTTACATTTGATGTTTAAGTTTTTTGCCATTGACAATTGGACAGCTGTTAAACCGAACCTGCTAGTGTTGGGTACCTCTTAATTGTTTTTTCGGGGTATTTGTATCCACAACCTTTTAGAACGATACATTAAATGTTGATTCTTGACTTAAGGTGACTGGCCATTAATTTCCATTATGTCCTTGGTCGTGAGATCTTTTATCTACTGCCAGCTTAGCAGACCAGTTGAGTAGATGTCTTAATCATCTATAAGACAAAAATAACATCGAAATATTGCTTCCCAGCTGAATAGCTTCATCCTGTTGTTGTTTTTGCAAACTGGAGCCGCGAAGGGTCCCTTTCAATTTTGGTTGATTTTAATTTAGTACTTGACACTTTCTTTTATTATTTTTCAGGTTGTATATTCTTTGCTAATGCCATCTGCACAACCCTGTAATGAAATTTCAACAAACTTTCAGGTATTCATTTTCAGTTTGTTCTGCATTCTACACCATAAACGTTGAAAGTGTTTGACGATGATCAGATAATCGTGGAATATAGTTAGACTATCGAAAAGTTCGCTGGTGAATTACTGACAATGCAACTCATTTTTATTCCATTAGGACTTTCATTTTGATAATTTTATCCTTATAGGAGACTGTTTAATTTGACGTACTTGTATTTTTGTTTTTTCAGCTCAATTTCATTTCTGCTGGGGGTATCAAAGCCGTTATTAACATGTTAACGAAAAGCAGTTTTATGTCAAATGCCGACACATTGATGCAAAGGTATTCTTTTTGCCATATTTTTCTCGCTTTATGTATAAATTTGCTTTATTCTTTTTTTTGGCTATGGGTGAGCTCGATAGAGCATTTTCTGTTTTTTGAACGAGATTTTGTACTTAAGAACCACTTAAAAGAGGCATTTTTAGGTTTAGTTGTTGCAGTCGTTCACTCGGTATAACCTTAATGCATCTGTTTTTAAAAGACTACGAATAAACTTACACCACAATGTGGGTTCTGTCTTTCTCTTATATTCGTACTTTTGCCCTAGATCTGCATACCAAACGCTGCTGAAGATAGCAAAGCTGATGTTCACTGTGATTGGCTATGCACAGGTGCAACATGTTGCCGAGGCTCTGCAAAAGGAACCTGGAAGAGAACTGACTATCACAGCTCAGCAGCACAGTGCTGCGCTGGTATTACAGTCGGCTTTGAAGAGCATTCCCAATCTATGCCAAGAGTGTGTTGTCAGAAATATCGCTTATAAGCTTGGACTTGCGCTGTCCCAACAGGTGCTTTTACCGTAGCAGTTTTCGACGTCTGCATAAGAGCTATCTTTCCTGTTTCTATTCTTGGTTATTTTGCGTTTGTCAACGGCTTTTCTCTTAGGAATAATACCACTAGTTAGATGTCTACGATTTTTTATGTTGTTATTGTCGGGCAGTTTGTACAACATGCTGATGATATGTTTTGTCCCACTAAGAGGAATGTCCAGTACCATGCAAATGTGCTTGTGAACATGAAAAATTGCAAAACGGGATGTTTCATACGACCTCCTTTAGTTTCTCAAGAATCTTCATTGTGAAGAGACCTGTTCATTGCAATCATTTTTAAGAATTTTGGCTCAAGTCCCAACTGTTGATCTAGAATAAGAGAGAGTAAGCTCCCAACGTTTGATCTAGAACACAAAATTATCTTCCCTTAGGTCTCTTTGAAAATTGGGATTTCTTTCAAGCACCATTGTCACGTGCTAAATCTCGTTTTTTTGTTTTATTTCACTATTCTTTGCTCATGTAAAATCCCGATAATCTTCTTTTGATCACGTGATATTCAATTTCCTTCCTCAATGTTTACGGTCAATAAAATCATCATCAAAATGGCAATAAAAGTTGCTGGAAATGTTGGCTGAAGCTTGAATAATTGAAATAATGATGTTTATTTGGTTTCAATTAAATGGCCTATTAAGATTATTTTCAGCCAATGTAAATTTGCAACTCCCCAAATGCTTAAAGTGTGTAGGGAAGGAGATCTGCCATGTGGCGAAAAAGGTTTTCAATTAAAGATATCCAGATCCACTTTTGTCTCAGTACTTTTAATGCATTCCTGATGCATTTTTCATCTGCTAAATAATACGCATTTCTATTTTCTGATCTGGTTTTATCGCCAATCTCTACTACTCTTGAATGCAGGTTCCGAGCTTTTATCAAAAATCTGTGTTAAAAGCAAGCTAGGGCCTTGGATATGGTGCCATAAAGTTAAGATGGGAAGCTGCATGACTTGGTTTTATTATAGCATTCTTAGGTTGCTCTCCGTGTCCTTCAGCACGTGTGAGTTCATCTGTGAACGAAATTACGTCTCTTTTTTCCTTTAATAATAGATTCCTGTTCTGTATTTAGGCCATTGCCTGCATTCCAGACATGAATGTAATTGAAGTTCTGCAAAGGCTAGCATGGGTTTCTGCAGTTGGATTTACTGTCATGGCACAAGCTCCACTCTCAGAAGTCCACTTAGCATTCGAAAAGGTATCGCTAAACTGACCTCTGATTTTTATATCGTTGCTCTAATCCGTCACTTATAATAAGGAACTGAAGGAGACGGTTAAAGGCAAGATTTGATGAAGTTAACCAAAGAAATGAAGTATAAATGGTCTGAGGTCCTTTTCTATTTGAAATATGCTACATAATTTTTAAAAGTGACCAGTTAGATCATTGGTAGAGCAAACAACGTACAGAGTCGCTGGTCGCCGGCTCGAACCCTGCCCCGGTTATGTCACTGCTCGCCATTATATTGTCTTATTCTATTCCATGTTTCATGGATTCTGTTCTAACGTCTCCTGTTGATTTTTTGCAGGGATCGCAGTGTCAGATTGAGCCTGAAGATATCGCACTTGCAAGAGAGGCTCTTGAGGTGTTAACAATAGCGATTATGCTTTTTCCGTCGGCTCTCGATTCTTTGACAAAGGACAGACAATGGCAGCTGTTTATCAATGATATGATTCTGATATGCAGAAGCAGGTACGATTAGGCTGGTTGTTTTGCATGTTTGATTTATTTAAGGTTAATGTCTATTTGCTATGTGTAACGTTAATGTACACTAGCTTATGATGTTTTTATTACCCGTGATTTTAGTGCCTTCCACTTTGTAAATTTAGGCCGAAATGTTCTCAATAAAAGAAAAGTTGCACAGAAATATGTTTTCTGTTTGTATGGTAAAGAAAACCAAGACCATTAAAGAAATACATATCAATAGAAAAATTCAGTTTGCCTTTCCAAACCAGGCATTTTAGCTTTCATATGCAGAGAGGAGAGTCTGCAAGGCACACAGATTTTTGGGACAGTACCATAGCCTCCAGAATAATGGAACTTTGGTGGTTCTCCGTCTAAGATAATGAAGAAAAATGTTCTCTAATTTGGCTAACATTTTCATAACAAAAATCAACAGCTAAAAAATATAGAAAGCCGAGGAGATTGGAAGCTGAAAGAAATATACATGATATGCACTTCATTTGAATTTTCACTTTTTGTTTAGCAATAATATCTTTATGTCCTTTCAGGACCGTTCGAGTTACCGCTGCAGAACAATTTTTCCTTATGGCAACCAAATGTACAAATGGAGACAAACCCATACGCTTTTTTATTCAACTTCTTTTCACTGTTCGTGATGTAAGTTTCTGTTTCTTTGAAATTCCTTTATGCAACAAAGTGATTAGCTTCGTTATGAAGTATATTCCCTTTTGTGATAATAGTGGTCTTCTCTTTGTTTATAAGAATGAAAACGCTTTTGGTGTATATAACAAGACGGTTCTAAGTTGCTACCTAGAACTGTCATGTTTTATTCACCAAAAGCATGTACTGCTTTGCTTATTTGGCATCGAGCACTTTATGGCAGACCAATAAAAAGTATTTTTTATAATTAGAATGAATGAATATATTTTGAAACTTGACTTTCAGACTGTTGCTTCTGAACATGCTGGAGCTTCTTGTGAGTATTTTGGTCTTCTCTGTCGCTTACTAAACTTTGGTCGCATTAACGAACTGCAGCTGAACAACTCGGAAGCCATCCTTGGCCAAGAGATCTCGTGGCTAGCATCTGTATGGGTGAGTTTATATTATACTTTATGTCTGGTTTTCAAATATATTCAAAGTAATTCTGGTTTTTAAGGAGTGAGGACAGTACCATAGGTCTTGATGAAAAGCTTTCCATAAGTCTCAATGTTAAAAAGCTAAGAGGATTTTTAGTAACAGTGCTTCTCAAATGGCATATCAAATTTCCTTATCGTTAACTGGGGCGCGTATCATTTAACATCTTTAGTATGTCTCATTAGAATGTTGGCTCAAGCACAGTCATGGACATCTGGGGGCGAGGGGGCGGTCATCCCTCCCACAATATTTTGGAGGACAATCGTCTTTTGTTCTAAAACAATGGGGAAATGTGACGTCATCTTATTAAAACAATAGGCTTGCACTCCCCCCCCCCCCCCAATATTTGACCAAATGTCCAACCCTGCTCAAGCATTAAGCTATTTTTAGTTGCACGACTGCTCTTTTATATTTTGTAGGAAAAGGCTATAAATTCAGACGATGGACGAGAGATTGTAAATAATGAGTTGCTGGAAGGGCATTTAGGAATCACTCGAGAGCTTTTATCATATCAGACACCGCAAAAGAGATATTTTATTGGAAGTGATCCAGATGGGCACAAACTACTCAGGGTAACGTTTCCTGAATTTTAGTGCATATGCTCCTTTAAGTAGGTAGAGATAGGAAGTTTCTTAGCGGACAATAAGTAGGTAGAATTTGTAAACAGAACAAACAGAATAGGTGAATATGTTTTAGGTCAATGAAATATTGGTAGGCATCAACGAAATATTTTTATTACAAAGTATGGGCATTAGTATATTGTTGTCACGATTTTCTGCTTCACTGATATATTAATCAATCAGCATGTCTCAATTATTAATGCTTTTTTCTTTTGTTTTCAGCATCTCACTGATGATTTCATATTTTCTGGCTCGCGACTAGCTGTAGAAGCAAAGAGAGGAGGTGTCTAAATTTCACTATAGACAACTTGAGTAGTCTTAGGTTTTGGATTGTGTTCTGTCACTTCTTTTTAGTTGATCTTTTATTTCCTTGTGTCGCAAAGTTGGTTAGCAGAGATCATTTTCTTTACGTTATATAGGGCTGCCTTTGACAAGACATCTCTGAAGTTTCTTTTAATATCATTTCAAAATGCGTTTTGTTTTTTTTAGCAAGTTAATATAAATATGCAATAGGTGACCATGTTTTGATTATAAAGTTCTATCAACCTCTATAGATTCTGTTTGCCTTTGCTGACATATTTGTAAAATCCATATTATGATAATTAAAAATGCCTTTTCAGGTGACATCTTCTCTCGCCATGTGAATCCGATTTGCGAAACACCGGGAACAATAGTAACAGCCCTAGATCTTCTAGTTTCTCTCTGTTCCGGATGTGTTCTAAACCTTCGAATTCTCAGCCAGATTTTGATCGAAATGTATTACGAAGGTCAGTCTCACACATCTGCTATGCTAATTCAAAAACGTTCCTTTTTTACCCATAAATGTCTTTCATAATATCACTGCATATTTGATGGCAGTGAATTATAAAGTACGTAATGTAAGAATTTCTGCTGAATTGTGGGAGTCAAAGGATAAAAAAGTTTCTCTTTGTAAGAATGGAAATTAATCATTCCAGCCGCTGTACTTATGTATTTGTTTTAAAAAGTGCACGACGACTGGTAATTTGAAGTAGAGCCCTAAGAATATAACTGACCTCAAATGTTTGTCTCTTTTTTTGAAGCCGAAACAGACTTAAATACCATAGTACCATAGGAGCATTTTATAACATCGCAATTGTTGTATTGACTTAATACCTTGCAAACTTTCCTTTCAGGCATTGATTTGCCACTAACAGAATGGGAATATCAGCCACCTATTGGCCCAAGACCAGCACGTGGATTTGTAGGCTTGAAGAATGCTGGGGCCACGTGTTACATGAATTCAGTCATTCAACAGGTAATGCTGCTGTTTTATGTTTTGCCATCGGTTTTTAGTTCTTGCTTAAAAACCTTAGTTAAACTTTTTAATAATGTGCAATTCGCAGTAACCCTTCAATTTGGAATATGGTTTACATCATTATTTAAAAAGAAAAGTCTAAAAGACCCACGATATTATAAATATGTACAAATTAACTTTATCTATACCTTGGTTTGCAAGATGTCTTAGTCTTGTAAAGCTGTAGTTACTTTTTCAAGTTACCCTTATTCATGCTTTCCTATTGTTTCAAGCTTTACATGATTCCGGAGATTCGAGCGGGTATACTTGAGGTTGACGTGGGTCCTTTAGAAAACGAAGATGAGCATTTGGAATCAGATGAGAAGACCGACAAAGAGGTACCATTGCCTTTCAATATCCCTCTCTCGTTGAAGTTTGTTTTGTTGTCAAGTTTCCTAAGTATATTTCAACCTATATCTCCAGTTGTATACCTCTTGATAATTGAGACACCTTTGCCATCTCCCTTCCATATTAGAGGTTGCTTTTCAATTATTTTGTTTAACTTTCAACCCACCTTATCTTTCAAATGCAACAAGCTGCTTTCGTCGATAAGTCCACCTGTTTCATCATCCGTTATCAGATTACATCATTTTTCGATGTGTTTTGATTTTTTGCCTTTCCGTTCCTTTTAGAGTTTTTCAATTCTGAGTTATAACAAAGATGTTGAAAAATCAGATCGAAAGTCTTCAATGGAAGTTGAAAAAACAAAGGAACAAGAGCGAAAAGAATATAACCAGAAAGTTTTGCGGCAGGTTCAGGGGATTTTTGGGCATTTGTTGGAGAGCAAGCTGCAATTTCATATTCCGAGAGGTTTTTGGAAAACGTTCAGGTATTTCCGTTATAATTTCTTTATCTTTAATGTTATAAACCTGCATTCTGTTTCAGATCCTTCATGATTTTTTGTAAATTTATTTTAGTATTGTCTTTTGCTAGATTAGATAGATTTTAGATTACTTTTTAGGAATGAAAATGTTAAAATTAATCAGCTTTTTCATTTATTGCTACTGGATTATTCTGCTTTTGTATTATTTGTGATCACAGAATTGTATATTAGGTGGAGGACTTGCTGAAGGGTTACCTACTGAAACAAACAAGGCAAATCAAGCATAATAACATTTTGTGTAATTTAATCGATTTTTGAGTTGCATACACCATAAATTCGCAAGGCTAATTCATGGCTTCAGAGATATCTCTGGTAAAAGCAGACTTTCATTTTGATCAATTATTTCTCATACTTAATTTTCTTGAATTAAACTAAAGGTTATGGGGAGAGCCAGTTAACCTGAGAGAGCAGCATGACGCCTTAGAATTTTTCAATTCCTTGGTGGAGAACTTGGACGAGGGACTGAAAGCGTTGAATAAAAAAGGCATGTTGACCGAAGTCCTTGGTGGATCATTCGCCGACCAAAAAATATGCAAAACATGTCCTCACAGGTAAGACTTATTTTTGGCTCGAATTTCAAGAATTCCTTCTCTCGACGTACCTCCATGTTAGTTTTGCTTATATGTCATGCTGTGAACAAAATTAGAGATTATTTTTGTTTTTATTACTCCGCCTATACTGCGCCAGTTGTTTTGTTGGAACAGCTTTTGAAAAATCTTTTTCCTTGAAAGCCGTTTCTCCTTAACCTTAGTTCAGCTTTTGATTTTTCTGTACATTAGATTGCACATAATCATTGTAAAAAATGATTGTCAAAAATCTCAAACGACTCACAGTTTTCCCATTCTTTGGAGAATTTTTACAGACAATTTATAAAAAGGCGTTTTTGTGCAGTGATGAATACATGGTCATTCCACCAGGGACATGCATTGTTCTTTGCCAGGGTTGGCATAGATTTGCTGTGCGAAGCTTTCTGAACAATTTTCTTGTTTCTGGGTCGTCGTTAGCCTGGGTCTTCATCAAAGTCAGTAGAAAACATCTTCGATGAGATATATACCTCTGTTTTCTTTTGAAGGTACTCAAGGGAAACTCCGTTTACAGCCTTGAATGTTGACGTTCGAAATCACCACACCCTGATCGACTCACTTGAACAGTATGTTAAAGGTGATTTGCTCGAGGGTGCAAATGCTTACCATTGCGAAAGATGTGACAAAAAGGTGCGTCAGCCAAATGATCCTCTCTATTGTCGTCTCTTTATTCGTGTCTTTATTCGTTTCTTTGTTCGTCTCTTTATTCGTCTCTTTATTCGTCTCTTTATTCGTCTCTATGAAATTAAATGTTTTGACATTGTCATCACGCCTACGGATCAGTGCAAAACTTTGGGTACTGAGTATAATTTCTTGCATAGGGTTGAGAATCCTTGATGTCATGATATCATTTTGTCAAACCAATTTAGTTTATTTGGGGACACCAATTGCTGGCCGTCTCTCTCTCAAAATTTTGTTTTCGTTGTATATTTACATGGTTATGTTAGAAAGCCTGGCAGGATTGGAAAGACCTTGTTTGGTTTCATCTGAAGCAAGAAACTGAATTTTTTCCCTTTTTAGGTTGACACAGTTAAGCGCATGTGCATCAAAAAGTTACCTAAAGTTTTAGCTATTCACTTGAAAAGGTTCGATTATGACTGGGAAAGGTACGTTTCTCAATTTGTCTTTATCAACAGCAACATGACATTTTCTAACTGACTCTGGGTACACTTTGTCAGAATTTTTTGGACAGAAATATTTTACTTAAAAGTCCAACCTAGTTAAGTTATCTGATTGAATAAGAAATAAAGATATTGTCTTGTTGCTGTTGTTTCCAGTATATAAATTTCATAAGTCTGCATTAGTGTTTTCACCCAGTTTTCAAAGCTCATAGTACCCCTGTGACAGGCACCTTGCAGTCACTATGATTCTTGACTCCTTGTGGCTGTCCTTTGCCTGCTGTGATTCAATATATAACCGAGTACACTATTCATGCACCATGCATGCATTTTTTCCACAGAGATTGTGCTATAAAGTTCAACGATTACTTTGAGTTTCCAAGGCAGTTCGACATGGAACCTTTCACTGTGGAAGGCCTAGCGAAGATTGAGGGTGAAATTGTAGAAGATGATAGATGTGAGGAGAAAGACAAGGACGATGTTGAAAAGGAAACGATTGAAGTACCTGGAAGCACAGTGTATAATCTTGTTGGTGTCGTTGTACATAGTGGACAAGCAAGCGGGGGACATTACTACTCTTATATAATTCCAAGGTTTGTACAACACAAGCTTGATGAATATTTTCCTAAATATAACAATGATCTATTAACCCAGGGAATGGTTTCTCATCTATTAACCCAGGGCAAATCTTACTGTATGGTATATGACAACTTTTTTAGCAGCAAGATTTCGAATAAAACTGTCGTTTCAAAATATTTGTAATGATGTTTCCACGTTGTCCATACATTTGAAAACGCTTGTCGTAGTACATTAAGTGAAATCGTAATTAGTTGTTTGCTAAGCCAAATGCAATTTGGATAAATTCAAATGATTTGAGTTCTTATTGCCTTGCTCCTTTTTATATTTTATTAAAGGCCGTCAGTTGATGGGGAATCTCGATGGTACAAGTTCGATGATGGCGATGTTTCCGAATGTATAATGGATGAGGACGAGGTGAATATTGTTTTGTATTTGTTTTCAATCAGTCATGTTTTTGTGCCAAATAGACGCTTCGTCTATTTATTGCTGTACATAAAACCCTTGATGACCATTGTTCCAGGACTCCAATGTCCGTCGTGTTATTAGCACTCCCCCCCAACCCCCGCCCCCCATATCTGTAACCCCATTTAATAGCTTTAATTTATATTTATATAAGGAGATAATGGCTTTAATTTAATCAAAGTTAATTTTGATAAATTGATGGCATTGCGATTCATCAATAAACTTCAGTGTTTTCGTTGTTTCTGCGGCCCTTTGCACTTTGGCATTGGCTGACACCTTCTTGTTCTCATGTACATTTTGCATTTTGTAGATGAAAAACCAATGTTTCGGCGGTGAATACATGGGTGAGGTATTTGATCATATGCTGAAAAGGTAAGAGGAGTTTAGATATTTGTCAACTTGTTGGTGTTTCCACGATATAAGTGCTCTTTTCAAATTGTTTTCAGGTTGCTGTGTCTATTTTTGCTGAAACGTCCTATTCGAAAAATTTAAATGAGGAACAATTACTGTATTACGAATAAAGAAATTTATGTTTCCGCAGAATGTCGTATCGAAGACAAAAAAGATGGTGGAATGCCTATATATTATTTTACGAACGATTGGATGTTTGTGGTAAAGCAGATCGTACTGACCCACAGAAAGGTATGTAAGCCTACAGTCAACAATGTTGGTTTGTTTGATGTCCCTTGGAGTTCACTGATAAATTGAATAGCGGCTAATTTGAAACCAAATGTGAACATTTCTTGTTTCCACAGCCATTTTAATAATTTGTAATAATGTTTTTATTTCAACTGAAAATGTATTGCTGAGAATTCTTTATTTTTATTTTGCCTTAGCAGCAGTCTTTGCTTTGCATTGTAGGTTTTAAAATGGAGATGCCTGGAGTGATTGAAAGATCAGTGAGAAGACAAAATATACTGTTTATGCACAACAGAACCCAGTTTTCAGCGGAGTATTTTCAATTTATCAAAAAGCTAGTTATGTCCAATACGGCCACATTCCAGAGCATGAACCAACATTATCTATCAAAGGTGACATTTTCTCCTGTTTCTTGTACATGTTTTTTTCTCCTGTCACGAATCGAACACCCGGTTTTGGATAGACGAATGTTTGCGCACTATGTTGCCTGTTTCCATTTTTTTGATCAAATCCTTTTTAATTTTCGCCAAGAATGCCTAGCCATGTTGCGTCTCGCAGAGAGATTTGCTTCGTTATCCCTCAAAATAGTTTGTACCCAGCTGTCAAGATGAAATCGCTTTGCTTTGTCTCATGGATTGCCTTGGGCGTGTCCTACCTATAGTTCTTTGAAGATTCATCCGAAAATTTTGTTTACCTTTCCCGGCGGTAGTACAAGCAATAGCAAGCAGCAAACCAAATTAGAATTTTTAGATCCCGTTACTGGGTTTTATTTTCGATGAATTTTTCTGTTCGATTTCGTGTTTTTGAATTGTTTCAAAAATTTTAAGTTTTTTTTAAGATGGCTCGAAATAGCGGAAGCACAGTTTAGTATGCTTTGTTTCTGCTATTTTGTGCCATCTTGAAATTTTGCGGTACCAAAAACTTATTTGGTTTACGGCTTTTTTTAAGATATCGTCAAGCCGGAAGAAAGCTTGATCAACGAAACAATACCAACATTCGTTATCGGAATTACCATCATTGGTGATGCGTCGTCAGAAATGAATGTTTATGATTCGGCTCCTGCTCCTTAATTCCTGACCCTTGCTTAATATGGCCTAAACTGATTAGCTTGTGTTGGTGTCATTTTAGATCAGCCAAGCTGAGAGAGATGAACTGGCCTTGCTCAGCCTGCAACTTCTATGTAAATTCCTGTTTATGGTTGGCTTCCATACGAAGAAAAATATTAGGTATCTTTATTTGTGAAGTTTTCAAACCTTCATTAAAAAACCTGGAAATTGACTTGCTAAAAGTTGTATAGTTATGCTGTTGAAGTATTTTTGATGGCGCAATGATAGCTTTCTTAACGTAAAAATTCTTAAGCATCAAAGTGCTTGCCAATTTCTTGTTTCAAAATCTTTTTTCATCTATTTTAACTTGCTATACATTGTAAATTGCTTCAATTATCGCCTCATTATTGCAGAGGGCCTGCCTCGGAATGGGGAGAAGTTTTGTCAGGTTTGTTGAAGCAGAGTGCGAAGCTACGACAATGGTTCGCAATCGAGGTTTTGCTCTCACATCCTGAAAGGATGGTTGAATATTTAATCGACTGCCCAGTTGCAGAGGTAAAGAGTTACCTTTATATTTTCATTATGACTGTAATGAAAGTAAATGGAATTGCACAATGCGAAAACGCTAAATAGTTTTTGCAACTATTTGTTGATGCGTCGATGTTTTGTACTTCGCGAACATTTGCTTTTTTAGATGAAGGATGCAGCTAATTTTGTTTTTGCCCATTAACTTCAACGCTTAACATAATCTTTCGGTAATATTTGTACTTCGCTAAGGCATTACATATTAGCTGTCAGTATTTGTTTACAAATCCGAATTGCCCGTTTTTGAGGCTGACTTCGAGATCTGATTTGTAGATAAGAAGTGCTTTCGCAAAAGTGATTGTTTACCTTGCCCATGCAACAAGACAAGATGGCCTTTGGAATGCCAAGCTGCTAAACCGCCCCATCGAAATTTTGACAAGTAAGTGCAACATAATTTTAGTTGCTGAAGGTTTTAACGTCATCTCCAATTGATTATATTAGGCCGACACGACTGTTGCCCTCGACCCTGTTAATTTTCTGCTTACATCTGCTTGTTAATTTAGCTTACATCCACCACCCTCATGGTACTGCAAATATTTTTCTCCATCGTAGCAATTACTCTATTTCTCTTCTTTTGCATTGTTCATCGTATTTTCTAATCAGTTTTCTCTTGAACAACTTTTTAGGCATAAGACTGGACCCGGAGACCTCCACTCTCAGTGATTACATCCTGAAATGTGTTCTTGAACTGATCAACAAAGATGTCACTGATAGCAGCAAATACCTTGTCCAATACTTCCAGCTCTTCGTCATGTACGTTGGCTTTGGAGTCCCAGAGGTAAAATCCTTTTTCTTCAAATTCTTCGTCAAAAGAAAGGTTTATCGAAACATTATATCAACCATTTCTGGCCAAATATAAGCTGGACATTTTTAAACCTTTTGTTGTTGATTTAGTGTTTTTTAAGCGTAGAATGTAAGATCTGATCCTTGATTGAAACAGCCAATTTTTCGCTTTTTTGCCTTGCTGATTAATTTTTGTGTGATAAGAAGCTGAGCATTGCTGAGAAGAATTTGCCACTTAAATTAATGATGAACGTCGTTGAGTGATCAAAGCGGCGTGGGTGAAACGATTTTTCACAGTTGGAATATTGGTTTAGAGGGGACTAATTGCGCTGTTATTTTTTTTAGTTCAATTCAAACTAAACTATCTGCCCAAGATGTTTTTCAATGAATGATAGGCCTTCGCTCTGAATAGAATGAAAATGTTTGCTGAGAATCTCCAAATATTCATTTGCCTCAGTGACTTCATTGTTATTTTCCCGCTTAGTCCAGCTAATCGTTTGATAAGCTCTTTGAGTTTACACTGGTGAACGTCTTATTTTGATAAGTGGCCAGTGTTGATTGGGTTTCTGAATTTATTTTGATCTATTCACATTCCTTTTTTCGCAGCGGAAACAGTTGCTTGATCTCGGCGTTCTACAGACGTTCATTCGATTGGCCTTTGAAGACGAAAGAAGCAGTACCTCTAGATATCCGTATAGTGAACTCACCAAACTGTATTCTCTTGTGTCTATCCTTATAAGAAGCTGCGATGTTTCAAAGTCAATGAAGTCTTCAATTGAGGTACCTATTTAAAATTTAGAAATGCCTAGATTTTTCCCGTTATTTATTTTAATAAGATGATTGTTATAGTTAGACCATTGTCGCTTTTTTCTTATTGCCCTTTGCCCGCGTGAAAGGGAGGTTACAAAAATCTGCCTCATTCTCCGAAGAGTCTGCACACTATGGTTTAAGATCAACACAAAAGATTGGATGCAACTTGTTGTGGCGAGCTGCAATCTGGCTTTCGGAAGAATTCATATTATTTGGTCCTTCTCTTGGCTTCTGCAAAGATCCAACGGTGAATGTTCTTCTTTTTTCCAGGACAATGATCCGAAGCCGAATAGATTTTATGATAGCTTAATAGATCATCCAATAATGCCAATCCCACAGGATGTTGAAGGCTTAATCTACACAAGGTAAATATTTGTTTTTTGATTGTTTGCTGTGATCATTTTCTTTAAGAAACCACGATGTAAACAGCTTATATCCTTCTATCATTTCCATATATTTTTTCCTTTTTATTTATCTATAAAGAACCTCATATTTTTCTCAGCCTAAAAGGTTCTCTAATATAGGGTATTAGTCAAAGAAAGTCAGTCTATAGGTTCTTAAATTCTAAAGGATGCTTTTTACCAACGCTGTTGATGGATCATGGAATATGTACTGTCATTCAGCTACATGTTTTTATGTTTAGATTATGGATCACTTTAAAGGATGCTTTTCAATTTTTAGCAATTATGTCAAAAAGCTGCTCGAAGAAAGTGCGTCATCCGAAGAGACAATTTGTCTTCTCAAGGTAAAGGATAAAAATGGTTTCCTTCTCAATGTTGACATGAAATTGACGACTCACAGACCTTTCCAAATTCTGCTTCAAGCGGGAAGTTTTTGATCGAACTATCAACATTGAAAATCAGAATTTTAGACACATTGCTTCTCGTTTATACTTTACCTTTATACATTCCTTTTTCAGTTTTTGAGTTGGGAATGTCTCAGCTTCTCCCTCATCGCATTGTCTGAAGTCTTATTCCAGGTATGTGATTTTTAATTTTCAAAGAAAATTCTGCACTTTTTTCCAAGCATTTTTTGTCACGGCATATTAAGCAATGTAGAAAAGCACTATGCTGATACGCCTTTTGCATTTTCAGATATCATACACTTACTCCTATGAACTGAGACCATATTTAGACATTCTTCTACATCTCCTGTTGATGGAGGATTCCTGGCAAACCCAACGGCTGCATCATGCTTTTAGAGGTAGGTGGTGCTATTTTTGTAATCTTCCATTTTTCCTAAAATTGAAAAATTTACTTTGGCGAGACCGCTGTTTTGTTCACAGGTTTTTAAGGCTGGTGTTATTCATCGACGATCACAACATAGTACGGTTGTGCGATCATCGCAGACGAATTGCCCCGTGCTTTTTTTTATCAAATAATATCGGTGACCATAGCTTCGCCCTCAAGGAATCAGAAAGTTTTGATTTTCCCATCTTCGGAGACTGTCTGCGGAGACTGTCTGCGGTTCTAAGTTCATAAATAAACAGGGAACCTTGATTGACATTTTCTTTCCGCAGTCAGACTCAAGACACCATTTGGCTGCTACCAATTTGTAAGGCGAGAAGAAAGAAAGCCATCAGATTATGAATCTTTGAATATTTAACTCATTGAGTCTAGACGTGATCGTCAATTCTAGTGCCAAAACTAAAGGAGAAACTTATACTGATATCATTGTTTTCGTGCTTAAGAGTTTCCCTCAACCAATCTTTTTGTTGATTAGTTATAAAAAACCGACATGTTTCCCCTCACAAAAGGTCGAATACAAACATCAATTTACTTTCAAAGTTGCTGTCATGTTTACGATGAACTACACGATGTGAAAACCAACCTCAAGGCACGTAGAAAGTCAAAACACCGTGCTGCTATACACCTTTGCTTTGAAAAATACTCAAGACTTCTCGAACTAATATTTTGACTTCAGATTTGGTCAAGGACCAGAATTTTTGTATACATTTCAGTTTTCATGAATTTTATAAGGGATTGTCCCGTGACCAATGTCTTAGGTGAAAAGTTTTCCCAGAAAGACTTTTGCAGTCAGTACCCGTTTCAGTTTCAATGCTTTTTATCGTCACAAAATATCAAATACAAACATAAACAATATACAAAAACGTACCCGGACTAAAGAATGGTGGTAAGTCCTTATATGAGCTCAAATAGTCGTTCCATGCAATAAAAAGTATTATCCAAAACGAGGCTGTATTTCAAATTGGTCTATTTACTCAAACTTTTATGTGCCTAAGAGGGGCTCTTTTGAACAGCTTGCAATAGTGGCAGCTGGAATGTTTTCAATTGCAATTAATTTGAATCTAGATTGGTTTTGCATGGTTTTTGTTGGTACTTAACGTAGAACAAAACTGAGAGCACCGCGTGTCTTGCACTGCTTGTCTTGCATCTGTGTGCTGTTGCCTATATTCTGCCAATGAAGCTTGATCAACCAGCAGATCTTTGAAAAATAGCATTTGACACTAAGTACCGAAAGTTCTTGAATCAGATAACTCATTAGTGTTTTATCAATATTTCA
>NW_027019322.1:291487-303351 GCF_013076305.1 Rhopilema esculentum
AGGGCCTGCCTCGGAATGGGGAGAAGTTTTGTCAGGTTTGTTGAAGCAGAGTGCGAAGCTACGACAATGGTTCGCAATCGAGGTTTTGCTCTCACATCCTGAAAGGATGGTTGAATATTTAATCGACTGCCCAGTTGCAGAGGTAAGGAGTTACCTTTATATTTTCATTATGACTGTAATGAAAGTAAATGGAATTGCACAATGCGAAAACGCTAAATAGTTTTTGCAACTATTTGTTGATGCGTCGATGTTTTGTACTTCGCGAACATTTGCTTTTTTAGATGAAGGATGCAGCTAATTTTGTTTTTGCCCATTAACTTCAACGCTTAACATAATCTTTCGGTAATATTTGTACTTCGCTAAGGCATTACATATTAGCTGTCAGTATTTGTTTACAAATCCGAATTGCCCGTTTTTGAGGCTGACTTTGAGATCTGATTTGTAGATAAGAAGCGCTTTCGCAAAAGTGATTGTTTACCTTGCCCATGCAACAAGACAAGATGGCCTTTGGAATGCCAAGCTGCTAAACCGCCCCATCGAAATTTTGACAAGTAAGTGCAACATAATTTTAGTTGCTGAAGGTTTTAACGTCATCTCCAATTGATTATATTAGGCCGACACAACTGTTGCCCTCGACTCTCTCTGTCCCGACCCTTGTTAATTTTCTGCTTACATCTGCTTGTTAATTTAGCTTACATCCACCACCCTCATGGTACTGCAAATATTTTTCTCCATCGTAGCAATTACTCTATTTCTCTTCTTTTGCATTGTTCATCGTATTTTCTAATCAGTTTTCTCTTGAACAACTTTTTAGGCATAAGACTGGACCCGGAGACCTCCACTCTCAGTGATTACATCCTGAAATGTGTTCTTGAACTGATCAACAAAGATGTCACTGATAGCAGCAAATACCTTGTCCAATACTTCCAGCTCTTCGTCATGTACGTTGGCTTTGGAGTCCCAGAGGTAAAATCCTTTTTCTTCAAATTCTTCGTCAAAAGAAAGGTTTATCGAAACATTATATCAACCATTTCTGGCCAAATATAAGCTAGACATTTCTAAACCTTTTGTTGTTGATTTAGTGTTTTTTTAAGCGTAGAATGTAAGATCTGATCCTTGATTGAAACAGCCAATTTTTCGCTTTTTTGCCATGCTGATTAATTTTTGTGTGATAAGAAGCTGAGCATTGCTGAGAAGAATTTGCCACTTAAATTAATGATGAACGTCGTTGAGTGATCAAAGCGGCGTGGGTGAAACGATTTTTCACAGTTGGAATATTGGTTTAGAGGGGACTAATTGCGCTGTTATTTTTTTTAGTTCAATTCAAACTAAACTATCTGCCCAAGATGTTTTTCAATGAATGATAGGCCTTCGCTCTGAATAGAATAAAAATGTTTGCTGAGAATCTCCAAATATTCATTTGCCTCAGTGACTTCATTGCTATTTTCCCGCTTAGTCCAGCTAATCGTTTGATAAGCTCTTTGAGTTTACACTGGTGAACGTCTTATTTTAATAAGTGGTCAGTGTTGATTGGGTTTCTGAATTTATTTTGATCTATTCACATTCCTTTTTTTCGCAGCGGAAACAGTTGCTTGATCTCGGCGTTCTACAGACGTTCATTCGATTGGCCTTTGAAGACGAAAGAAGCAGTACCTCTAGATATCCGTATAGTGAACTCACCAAACTGTATTCTCTTGTGTCTATCCTTATAAGAAGCTGCGATGTTTCAAAGTCAATGAAGTCTTCAATTGAGGTACCTATTTAAAATTTAGAAATGCCTAGATTTTTCCCGTTATTTATTATAATTAGATGATTGTTATAGTTAGACCATTGTCGCTTTTTTCTTATTGCCCTTTGCCCGCGTGAATGGGAGGTTACAAAAATCTGCCTCATTCTCCGAAGAGTCTGCCCTCTATGGTTTAAGATCAACACAAAGGATTGAATGCAATTTGTTGTGGCGAGCTGCAATCTGGCTTTCGGAAGAATTCATATTATTTGGTCCTTCTCTTGGCTTCTGCAAAGATCCAACGGTGAATGTTCTTCTTTTTTCCAGGACAATGATCCGAAGCCGAATAGATTTTATGATAGCTTAATAGATCATCCAATAATGCCGATCCCACAGGATGTTGAAGGCTTAATCTACACAAGGTAAATATTTGTTTTTTGATTGTTTGCTATGATCATTTTCTTTAAGAAACCACGATGTAAACAGCTTATATCCTTCTATCATTTCCATATATTTTTTTCCTTTTCTTTTATCTATAAAGAACCTTATATTTTTCTCATTCTATAGGTTCTTAAATTCTAAAGGATGCTTTTCACCAACGCTGTTGATGGATCATGGAATATGTACTGTCATTCAGCTAGATGTTTTTATGTTAAGATTATCGATCACTTAAAAGGATGCTTTTCAATTTTTTAGCAATTATGTCAAAAAGCTGCTCGAAGAAAGTGCGTCATCCGAAGAGACAATTTGTCTTCTCAAGGTAAAGGATAAAAATGGTTTCCATCTCAATGTTGACATGAAATTGACGACTCACAGGCCTTTCCAAATTCTGCTTCAAGCGGGAAGTTTTTGATCGAACTATCAACTTTGAAAATCAGAATTTTAGACACACTGCTTCTCGTTTATACTTCAACTTTATACATTCCTTTTTCAGTTTTTGAGTTGGGAATGTCTCAGCTTCTCCCTCATCGCATTGTCTGAAGTCTTATTCCAGGTATGTGATTTTTAATTTTCAAAGAAAGTTCTGCACTTTTTTGCAAGCATTTTTTGTCGCGGCATATTAAGCAATGTAGAAAAGCACTATGCTGATACGCCTTTTGCATTTTCAGATATCATACACTTACTCCTATGAACTGAGACCATATTTAGACATTCTTCTACATCTCCTGTTGATGGAGGATTCCTGGCAAACCCAACGGCTGCATCATGCTTTTAGAGGTAGGTGGTGCTATTTTTGTAATCTTCCATTTTTCCTAAAATTGAAAAATTTACTTTGGCGAGACCGCTGTTTTGTTCACAGGTTTTTAAGGCTGGTGTTATTCATCGACGATCACAACATAGTACGGTTGTGCGATCATCGCAGACGAATTGCCCCGTGCTTTTTTTTATCAAATAATATCGGTGACCATAGCTTCGCCCTCAAGGAATCAGAAAGTTTTGATTTTCCCATCTTCGGAGACTGTCTGCGGAGACTGTCTGCGGTTCTAAGTTCATAAATAAACAGGGAACCTTGATTGACATTTTCTTTCCGCAGTCAGACTCAAGACACCATTTGGCTGCTACCAATTTGTAAGGCGAGAAGAAAGAAAGCCATCAGATTATGAATCTTTGAATATTTAACTCATTGAGTCTAGACGTGATCGTCAATTCTAGTGCCAAAACTAAAGGAGAAACTTATACTGATATCATTGTTTTCGTGCTTAAGAGTTTCCCTCAACCAATCTTTTTGTTGATTAGTTATAAAAAACCGACATGTTTCCCCTCACAAAAGGTCGAATACAAACATCAATTTACTTTCAAAGTTGCTGTCATGTTTACGATGAACTACACGATGTGAAAACCAACCTCAAGGCACGTAGAAAGTCAAAACACCGTGCTGCTATACACCTTTGCTTTGAAAAATACTCAAGACTTCTCGAACTAATATTTTGACTTCAGATTTGGTCAAGGACCAGAATTTTTGTATACATTTCAGTTTTCATGAATTTTATAAGGGATTGTCCCGTGACCAATGTCTTAGGTGAAAAGTTTTCCCAGAAAGACTTTTGCAGTCAGTACCCGTTTCAGTTTCAATGCTTTTTATCGTCACAAAATATCAAATACAAACATAAACAATATACAAAAACGTACCCGGACTAAAGAATGGTGGTAAGTCCTTATATGAGCTCAAATAGTCGTTCCATGCAATAAAAAGTATTATCCAAAACGAGGCTGTATTTCAAATTGGTCTATTTACTCAAACTTTTATGTGCCTAAGAGGGGCTCTTTTGAACAGCTTGCAATAGTGGCAGCTGGAATGTTTTCAATTGCAATTAATTTGAATCTAGATTGGTTTTGCATGGTTTTTGTTGGTACTTAACGTAGAACAAAACTGAGAGCACCGCGTGTCTTGCACTGCTTGTCTTGCATCTGTGTGCTGTTGCCTATATTCTGCCAATGAAGCTTGATCAACCAGCAGATCTTTGAAAAATAGCATTTGACACTAAGTACCGAAAGTTCTTGAATCAGATAACTCATTAGTGTTTTATCAATATTTCAATTCTAATCTCATTTGCAGGGGTTTCAGAGGATCGTGAGGGTCTTTTTGATACGATACAGCGATCCAAAGCGCACAGCCAAAAACGAGGTTACCAGTGCATCAAGGCGATTGTTCAGTTACTCAACAAGTGAGTTGGCTTTTTGCTGCTCGTCTAATTTTTCCTCTCACCTGCTCGCCTCAGCTTTTTGTCTCAGCCGCTCGTTTCACCTGCTCGTCTCAGCTGCTCGTCTCGCTAGTCTGTCTCGCTAATCTGTCTCGCTAGTCTGCCTCGCCAGTTGTCTCCTTGTTGTTGTTCATTGAAGAATTTTCTTTTTCCGGCTATGACTTGATTTCCTTTGGTGGCCTCATCAGTACTGTTTGCTTCAAGAGCATTGATTCAAAACGTCAATTCCTAACCTCAGCAGTCGAGCAGTGGAACAATGTTTTCTTTTTATTGTCAATGATTATTTTTTTCAAATTAGAATAACTCAAATTTCGGAAACCGAAATAGGCATGTCTTTTTTATAAATGATATCTTGTATATGAATTTAAAATTTTGCAGCCATATGTTACAAAAATGCATTGCCCTATTTACATCTCCTTCAATTTTCGCCGCTCGTTATAAATCCAGAAAACCGAAACCTGGATTGAAATAACGATAGCGCCACACCTCGTACTGCTTTACAAAACAGTTGACGTTTATATCAAGTTGTCAACAATGGATCCTGATATCACATGAAACTTCAGACGACCCCCCGGTAGAGAAGGCTTATCAAGCATGACTTTAGTATTGATTAACAAAAAAGACAGGCATGTTTAAATACACACGGTGACCGGATCTGATTTAAATCTATAATTATTGTTTTTAATATATTGTATCTCCAGAGCTAGAAAAATTTCATAAATTCCTGCTGTGTTGAAATCGCAAACCGTTGTTCTCTACGATGTTGCAGTAAGGCAGTTCTCATGCAAACTTAAATATAAATACATTTCTTGAAAATATACCTTGATATAGTTTTAGTTCACTGCTATTCTTTAGCAGGGCCCAAAATTGTTTTCTAAAAGAAGTGCGATGTGGTACTTGGGTTGAAAAATTAAAAAACTAAAAAATGTGCGCACAAGTATTAAAATCGAAAATCCGAAATCTCAAAAACAATACCATGTCATTTTAGAAATTCTTTATCATCAAAATTTGTTCATCCTAATAGTACACTTACGTGAAAAAAGTATTAGGACGATGAAAGAAAAGATGGCGTCTCCATAAACACTGTTGTTAAATTTATGGCTTTTTTGGCGGGATTAATGAAATGGCGTCAGCAAAAATACAAGTCCTAGCAACACAAATGTGTTTCCTACCTTTTTCATATACATATTTCATAAAAATCATAGGGAATTTGAAAATATTGATGTTTTTATTACAATGACGAAAGCAAGAGAGTATTCTGAAAGTGAACGAGAGGCAGTTAAATTTTTGCGCAAAGCCGGTCGTTTGCTGAAATCTCAAAACAAATAGGTTGCAGCATTACATTCATGGTGATCTTCAGAGTGTGGTCAATCCAGTGTTTCAAAAGTATTTTTCTGGAATTCCCTAGATTGGAACACTGCTATAATCGATATAGTGCTACAGAGGTAACATTATCACATGCCCATAAAATACACAGCAACATTATAACAGGCCCATAAAATTTAATGCATATCTTTTCTATGTTTTTAGTAGTGAAACTGCAGTGAAAATGATAAAAACAAATGAAGGCTTGAAACAGCGCTGGAATTCTGCTATTCAGTGGCTTGGTGATGAACTAGAAAGGGTTTGTTGCAATTTTTCAGTTATTTTGTGTAACATTGTAGACTGTGATATAAAGCTGTATGCTAGACATCCTTTTCTACACCAAAAAAGACAATCAGAATATTAGCAAATGTTCATTGCTTCCTCATTGGTCAAGGAGAGCAATAGCAAGGATATATGCATGGGTGTTAAAGAGACCCACTTTAAATTTCTCAAAATGAGAAAGGTTTGATTATTTAAACGTTTTTTTGTAAATATCAAGAAACTGATTCTTGTTGACTGCTGTTAAAAGTTTCTAGTCATCTAAACTTAAAGTGTTCACTTTTGCTTGAACTACTTATAACAGTCACAACAACAAAATTTTTCCATAGCGAGCACCATCAGCATATAATTACAACAACTGGTCACCTCCCACTCAGTCAAATGAAACATCGAATGGGTAAAGTATCTTTTGTTAAAAGCTTATTTGTGTCTAGTGTTCACTATTGGTTGAAGGGTACCTTAAGAAGACTGGTTATGAACCCAACCAAATCTTTAAAATCTTTTTTCGATTTTGCTTCTTGACTTTAATTATAGGTTGGTTATGGTGCCTTTCGTATACTTGTGCTCAAAAAGTATTGCAACACTCGCTACAAATGGCAGAAAAGCTGCAAGAAATTTTTAACTTTACTAAAATTCAAATATCTGCAACAAGTTATGCAAGAGTTTTGTGATAGCTGTTACAGTCGTTAATTTTCTGTCATGTCTATGAGTCTATGGTATTATTTGTGCAGCAGTGGAATCCAGTTGATAAAATGTACCACAAATCATTATATTGATCTTTTCCAATCTATTATCTAAGGATGTTGTTTAAGGACCAATAGTAACGAGAATTGCCCAGAATAAAGTTTCTGGAAATTGCAAGAAAAGATGAAAATGTCTGCAAAAACAATGACACTTAAATGTCTCTACAGCAGTAGAAGAATTGTTCTAACAAACAGCTGTAAATTTGTCATTTTCCGCCAACTACAAAGCAATGCTCAAATACAAACTTCACAAATGTTCTTCATGAATGGAATCTGTTTGATGGAAATATTAGATATTCAGCTACAATCATTTAGTTCAAGTGCAAATAACTTTCTTTGATAAATACTGTTAAAGGATCCTTGTTTGGAGTATTCAGTATCTTTGGTATTAAACAACTGACAATGCTTAGAATTGAATTTAGCATATTATATTACTGTATTTTGCCATGTATAAGATGCAAATTTTTCAAATTATTATTGGCTTTGTTTGAGGGTGCGTCTTATACATGGTAAAGAAGCCTGGTGTCCATATAGACGTTGCGGGTCATTGACAGTCTTTGAGGGTCATTGGTAAAACTGAAAAACCATCAACATGGAGACATCACAAAATATTTCAGTGACCCACAACAATCCACACATTGTGGGTCGTTTAGATAGAAAAATATGTGACAAAAGCTTTTTTCCTCCCAAATGAAAGGGTTGTACCCTGTATTCTCCAGATTGGAGGGCACATCTCTGTAATCGTTGTGAACTTTGTGAATGAAACATATAAAGAACAAGGATTTTATGGAAATTTAATAGAATAATAATGATGATTTTGATTATTTTATGATGTTAAACTCTTTACTTTATGATTTTAAACGTAATATTTGGAACATTGCGGTTTGAACGAATTTTCCTCCACAGAGAGAGTATTATCAAGTTTATTATTTTGCCAAAATATATGTGCTATACAAAAACTGACAAAGGGGGATGCGTCTTATACATGGCAAGACATGGTGAAAACTATTTTTTCAGAATTCAAACATGGAATTAAGAATGTGTCTTATGCAAGGAATTAAGAATGTGTCTTATGCAAGGATGCATCTTAAGAACAGCAAAGTATGATAACATAGATTTCGTCACAATTTCATGTTGCTTACAACCCTGTCGTTGTTACTTTTTCGTCAAACCAGTGCAACACGTCTCTAACTAATCCAAAAAAGTATATATTGCTTTTTGAATTATTGTTACAATTTGATAATTTGTTTATTATTTAGATATTTCTTGGAAAGATCTCAGAGTGCACGAATGACATATACAAAGGCAAGAGAATTCTTCGAAGAGGTATGTTGATGAGAGACTAATTTCCAAATCAAATAAAGCTTCCTTGTGCAATATGTTGCTTGTGATGGCATTTTTCTTATCAAGTTCAACAGCTTCAGTTTTTGAGAAAATAAAAGAGTTTGATTTTTATTGCTTATGATTGGTGATGTTACTGTCAGACATTTTACAGGTTAATAACAAGGAGGACAACAAAAATCAAAATTTTGTTATTGTGGGACAATTATTATTGTGACATTCTAATTTTAAAGTGACATAGTACCAATAAATCCAGTAAAAACTTGACCAGAAATTAACAATAATGGCATTTCAGATCTGGCTAGTGTCATCGTCAGCAAAATCAATGAAAGAAAAATGACTGTTTGTATGAAAAAGAAAATAATAGGGATTATAAACCATGTGACTAAAGGGTTGTAGAAGAAGCAATAAGGATGCATCTTTTTATCTTTCTGTCATCATCCTTGTTTTTCTTGTACTCATCAAGCTACGCTTTCTAACATCAGAATCCATTACTTCTATTTTACTGTTTTGTATTTTATTCTTAGGAGGAAGAAGAACCTGAGCTGGAGGGAGATGCAGAGGCACCAATTGAATCAGAGGAGAAGAATGAGTCTCCTACCAATAAACTGCAAAATAACCAGTTGAGTCCAAAAGAGAATGCAGATTGTTCTTCTAGAGATTCTGATTCCATTTTACAATATGTTAAAGACCAAAAGGCACAAACTGACAAGATTTCTGACAAGATACCCCAAATTGATTTCTGAATAGATGTAAAAAGCTTAGGCTTCTATGGGTTGTGATTTCAGGACCCAGAAAACCGTGTCAGTAATACACTAGAGTTAAATAATTCCATTTTGTAGGTAAATCTCCACACAGCATTGATTTATTTGAGGAAATCTTTAATGTGGAAGAACTAAAATACAACTGAATGTATCAATTATGTCAAAGGTTTATAATTAAAAGTTTCAAACTAATTGTTAGTTTAAGAGTTGTTTGTACCCTTGATTTGTACAATTGAATTCCCAAAAATGCCACAGCTTTAAACTACTAAAGCTAGCTTTTTCAAGAATCATTAATTGGCCTTAACAGATATTCACCTGAATCAAAAATAATTTCTGTATAGACATCTTTTTAAAAAACTTGAAACTAAAATTACTCAAAAATTGTTTGATTCCCTGGAAAATCCAGCTTTCAGAGAAAAAAAGGTTGTCTTTTGATATGTTGTTTTATGTGAAATTTTTATTTATTTGCCTGCTTTCACTTTTGAAAATTCTAGTTGTTATTAGTATAGAAAATATTGCTATTGATGTTAATCTCTGTCCATATTATGGATTGCTTTGGTATATTTCTGTGTATCTGACATGTTAGTTTCCTTACACCTTCACTGACTGTTACTTTTTTGCAAGCAGTTGGATGAATCAACTTGCATGCAACTACTTTCATGTTAAGTATAACTTTGAGACTCTAATTGAAACATGAATTTATTTGCAACATTTGTCAGTTCTCTTTTTGTGTTTTATAATGTACCTTTTATGTTTTGGTTGCTTGTACTGTGTATAAAATTTAAGCGCTTAGTCTCATAATGATCTGTCTTTCTCTTCAAAAACTTGTAAACCCTTAAAGAGAAACACATTTTTGGAAAAATCATACACATTTAGAGCTTTTATAAAAGTTATTTAATTCATTTTGATGAATTCTAATAGAATTAGTTGTTAGATAAACAAAAGTCTAAAAAAACTAAATGGGGTTTTATTTTCTGTACTGGGCCCCATTACAGTGGCTATATTTCATCATATTGCATATGCATAATATCTTTGTATGGTGTGCTAAAAAATATAGCTGGTGATTTTGGTAAACCTTGGTAGTTGATTTTTTGCAAGGGATGGGGAATTTACTCATTGAATGGCTTAGACAAAGATTACATATTCTTGATGACAGAATGCTTACCAAAAATCGCAAAGCAGCAGCCTTCGGTATACTTCCAAAACAAGGAAACTCATTTTGATTTACATACCAACACATTTTTTGAAATTTATGCAAAGTAATTGTTGATTAACAGCTGTTAGGTCTATTTCATAGATCTTTCTACTACACCAATAAATTTAGCTAATGCAATGTCCTTGTCAGAAAGGCCCTGACAAACATGTGTAGTGAGTGTGACATCAACTTTGTTGTAAACATTGAACCACTCTGGATGGTGATCCATTTTTTCTGACTGCAAGGCAATTCTTGTCATAAAACCGAATGCCTGGTTAAAGTTCTTAAATCTGAACTGTTTGTATATGGCATCTCGATCCTCTAGCAATGACCATCCTGTTTTCAATAGTGGTTCCAGTTCACCTTTTCGTGATGTATCTTTCAATTTGCTTGCTCCACAGACAGATACCTAACATTTAAGAGGACACTGTAATATTTGAAGTCTGTGTTTTCATTGATATTTTTAATTGTAGCGAAACAAAAAGACCATTTTACCTTACTTTTGGCTTCAGCCATCTTTGTACGGTTTGAATAACTGAATTCCCGTGACGTTATCCGCCAACTGGTGCGTTCTATTGCTTTTCGAAAATGGGCAATTATCATCTCTCCGCTTTTTTCAAGTGATTTGATTACTGATGATCTTGTTTACTTAGCCTCCTTTTGATATTGAGTATGGCATATGGTTAGGCCAAATGTCCAGGGCAAGACACAAGGGGCGTTTTTTGACAGGGGTACATTTAAAACATGGCTGAAAAAGATATAGCTGGGATAGGAAGAAAAGAAGTTGATAACTCTGTGCAGGCTAAAAATAATGCTTTGGATGATGATGAGTTGGATTCCCTTCTTGATGGTAAGGAACACTGGCTTTGAAAGCTGGCTTATCTATGTATTTATTGTTGTGATGCTAGACGGCACTAAGAGTATTGAAAAATTAACAGTATCGGCGCAAATTTGTCGGCCTCAAACAAATAAAACACATATATTGACGTAAACTCGTTTAAAAGGATTTCCCCCAAAATCAAACTGTTATGAATATAAAATGCAGGTAAAGAAGCTAATATTAATCCAGTCTGCAGAGCATGGCAGTTCTCGACAAAATCTCGAAATGTGCTTTGTGTGCAAACCATTCAATTTGGGTCAAATGTGTGCACTGTGCAGCATGCTTCCAATGGACAAAATACAGCTTGAGAAGGTTCTCACAATTTGTGCACAGCAATTTATTTCTGTGCCTATAGCAGTGACAATTCAGGTTTTGAGGTTTTAGTGTGGGACTTGTGGGCCAGTTTGCAGAGCATAGTAGCAGGGGCTGATTTAAGCAACAATGATTGGGGGGTGTTAGACACTAATTTTGGTGCCACACCCTTCAGGTTACTGGTAAATGATGGAAACGCCCATTTTTAAAATTTGGTTTTTAACTGTGGCGTAGCTAGGTTTGAAAGATTGGTAGGCCAAAGAGAAAAATATTTTTGCTGATCAAACCCCTAAGAATTTGGGAAAACACCCATTTTGTAAATGTATTTGAAAAAGCCATGGCATTTTTATGTGGCAATTTCCCTTTATTCAATGTCATAGGTGGCTGACCATATTCTACAACTGTCCATTTCCTTCACAATTCCACTAACATTTATATCCTGAATTGTGTAAGGCGAGGAATCTCTATGTGTAAAAAGTGATTTTCCAAAGTTTAATCAAATATCTAAAAAAATGAACAGTATGAAAAAGCTACCAGCATTTTGTTAGTAAAGATAA